>JAWZYT010007449.1:5000-23992 GCA_034508575.1 Petrolisthes manimaculis | reverse complement strand
ACCCAGTGTATTTTCGCCATAAAAAAACAAACAAACGCACTTTAATAACAAGCAGATTAAACTGACCTCTGGCAACTCACACACACAAACCATTCACCGTGATCGTGTGTATATAATTATGTATATATGTATGTATGTATGTGTGTATAAATGAGGGTAACAGAATAAAGGTATCAGGTAGGTAGGTATTAATGAGGGAAAAAGGACATATATATTCTATCTGTCTATCTGTCTGTCTCTCTCATTGTGTTATATATGTGTGTGTACCTTCTCATTCTCACTCCCTCCCTCTCTCTGTAATTTACTTCCCTCAGCCCTCAATATTTAATCCTCCCTTCCTCTTATTCCTCTCTCCACTCCTACTCCTCCTCCTCCTCCCCCCCCCTGTCCTCCTCCTCCTTTCTCTGACTCCATTTTTCCTCCTCCTCCTCCTTTCTCTGACTCCATTTTTCCTCCTCCTCCTCCTTTCTCTGACCCATGGAGCTAGAATAGGAGGAGGCGGCCCGCGCGTTCATTTGGGTCTCAGTGGAGTGAAGCCAGTCAGGTCCTCAGAAGCCAACGCCTAGTATTGGCAAGAAAGGCTGACCACTCATAGTACCCATACGGTTTACCCACATTCCTCACGATGTTTATTCATTTTTAATTACGGTATGACATGTATTTCGTATTCTTTAATTAATAACATACAATTCACACATCTTTCAATAATATAAATAGAAATTTATAAATTACTGACCTATCACTCTATACCAAATTGGCCACTGAAATGTATAAGTTTTGTATATATTTGTCAACTCTTTACTTTCACTTTGGATGCCAACTTCTTAGTAATTTGTTTGGCCTTATATACATATTTCACCTGCAAATATGATTCAGCAACTGCCTTAATTAACTAATTCAAGTGATTATCAGTCGTACATGTGGCCAGCTAAAGTAGAAAATATGTATTTGTGGGCATAATATATTAACACTGATATTATTATTTTGCTACAATATACCCTCTCCAAAGTGGTGCTGGACCCTCTTTCCCTAAACAGTTTTTCTGATGTAATACATATATCAATTACATCATCAGATGGATACACCAAGTTTACTCTGTCTTTAAGTTTTACCAAGGAAAGAATATGTTTATCAGTCTTGTCTGAGTTTAGGGCAACAATGTATGGTTCACAATACAAGGACTTCATTAACTTATATATATCAAATCCTGCTATATATAAAACTATCTTATTTGTACACTTTGAGAGATGAGACTGACTTGGAATATACATGTATTCCTCTGACTCTTCATTAACAGAATCAGATAATATCCTACTTTTCAGAACAGAGTCATTATTTTTAATATTTCTAACACACTTGCTTGACACACTTAAAATTGGAACAGAATCCAATGGTAGGCATTTCCTTGGAATAATAGGCATGGCCAAGTAACCGATCATCCTAACTAGGGAGGCAAAATGAATAATGCAATATTTAATGATACATGTAATGCCAATTACAGTTACACTGAGAAGGATGCCAACTCTTATACTGTATATGTCATGAAGTCGGAAAAAGAAAAATAACTGAATTATTGTTGTATATTCAAAACCATGACATTTTCAACCTTAGTGATGGGTTGGTGATGGGTCTCACAAACGTAATCCCTTAATGAACTTCCTAATTGATAAATCGGTCCCTCCCTAAGTAACACACAAACACAGCCGTTTATTAATTTGTTTGGTGACCCTCCCTCACACGTAAACATATTTTACCACACCAGATTGTACACACACATACACAAGCACACGCACACACACACACACGCATAGACATACACATGACATACTTTGATAACTGCATAAAAAGGAACTGCTTTACTGTATAATATGTTATTTCTTCACTCTGTCCTGACCACTGAAGATAGTGGTAGTGTTCACCCAAACTGTTTAGTGACAATATATATCATTGTCTGCAGAATGTAGGAATTAATCACCTTTTGGGTGACATAAGTCATGGCCAGATTAATAATTAAGGAGCGGCTGGCGAGCTTCTTGCCAATCCCAATATGACTGACCTGACCTCACTTTTCTGACCGCGGGTCGTCTCCTCCTATTCTAGCTCCATGCTCTGACCCCATTTTTCCTCCCCCCATTCCTCCTCCTCCTTTCTCTGACCCCATTTTTCCTCCGACCTTCCTTGCTTCAACCTCCATCCTGGTGGGTCTTCACTAAGGGTCACAAAAGTCTCCTCAGTTCCCAGGGCCTTACACCGCCACCTCTAAAAATGACACTTCACTTTTATGCAAGTCTGGTGAGTTGTTGGGGTAAGGTGAAATGAGGTCAGTTGAGGTGAGGTGAAATGAGGCAGGGGTCATGGTGAATCGGGATGGCTCAGGTCAGGTCAGGTCAGGTCACAAGCACAATGTGAAGTGATAGAGAAGAATATATTCAATTTTTTCCCAAAACTATGAAGATTTTTTTTTCTCCAAAACTATGAACAATAAATAAAAAAAAATCACAAACTATGAACAATAAATTCAAATTATTCTCAAATTATGAAACAAACTATTAATTTTTTTCCCTAACTGTGAAGAACAAATTTAAAGCAATCCCAAACTACCGGTATTCTTATCTAATAGATAGAATAAAATATAATAAATATTTGATAATATAGTATATAGTTTGTAGATTAACTTACATTATATTACCGAAATTAGTTGTTCAAAATGTAATCTGATCCAATATAATTAGGTTCAAGAGAATTATACTTAATATCTATAATTTGTATAATAAATTCGAAACCTAATTCGTCTCTTATAATTTTACACAATAAGTTATTAATGATTTATAAAGTCAGGGAGGGGTGTGGTGAGTGTATGTCCTTGTAAGGGGGTGTGGGAGTAGGGGGACAGCCTTGGGGGTTTCGGGGGTGAGGGGGAGGTTTGGGGGGTGCGGGAGTTGGGGGACAGGCTTGGAGGGGGGGGGGGAGTTAGGGGTGCGGGAATATAGGACAAGCTTTCTACCCACCCCAAGCATGTCCCCCCTATTCCTGCACCCCCCAAACCCCCCCAAGCATGTCTCCTATTCCCACACCCCCTTTTAAGGATGTAATTGCATTATCAACAAATTGGAGGACTACATTATTCCTCCAACACCAGGCTACGAAACAGGTTACATACTCGTATAGTGAGATTGTTGGTACACACACACACACACACACACACACACACACACACACACACACATCCCCTCCCGTGTTTTTCCCAAGCACTTGTAAACATCCGCCCTTCACACAACCTGCCCTTCTTACCAGGTTATGAAATCCCTCTCTCTCTCTCTCTCTCTCTCTCTCTCTCTTTGTTCACTTCTCGCACACATAAAATAAAGCAAGTACAAATAAAACTAATACAACTTCACTCATTCCTACTTACAGGCATCTGAATAATGACTGACAAACACACACACACACACACACACACACACACACACACACACAAACACACACTCATTAACTCATGCACACACACACACACATGCACACACACACACACATACACAGAGTGGCCGTAAACATCCAACCCACACAAACACCGACACCCACACAGAGCCAGTAAACAACCTAACACACACAAACACTCAACACACACACCCACACACACACACGCAACGCAGCAAAGCCTCGCACGCAAATACCACTTCTCTCTAAACACTAAAATGACATTAATAAAGCGAGTAATACACTGTTGATGAATCCGGAGCAAACGAGTCCTCCAAACTAGTCCAGGCAACAGGTTACCATTATATTTGCTAAGCTGGTCCTGTTTCTAGTCATACTTTGGAGGAATCAAGGTGCTCCAATGTACCAAAAGTAAACTATACTCTCCCATTAACATTATTATTTAGATTTTACACGACAATTCGACACATCCATCTTTGTAAGGATACACATATACATACACATATACATACATACATACATACATACATACATACATTCAATACCGATGAAATATATGTGTATACAATATATATTCCTTACTGTATAGTATATATATATAAAAAGAGAGAGAAAGAGAGAGAAACGCCAGCACTATCTCTCATACAACTTTCTCACGTTCTATCTTTCTCATGCTCATACGAATTTGCACAAACAGACGAAAAATGCATTACGAACGGGAAAAAACGTGTAAAAGGTTTATACAAAAATTGAAGAAACACCACACACACACACACACACACACACAGATGCAGGAATAACATGTTCATAAATCTACACCTTTACACACACACACACACAAACACACACACACACAGACACAGACACAGACACACACACACACGGCGCGACTCCCCACGGGCCGCAGGTGGTAAAAGCGATGCCTTGCCAAACTTTTCCATTCTGAATACCAAAGTTACAGAGCGGCACCCACCAACAGGCCGAGGGGGGGGGGCAGGGAGCGTGGGGGGAGAGGGGGCAGGGGAAGGTGAGGGGGGGGGGAAGAAAATATGTTGCCGAAAGGAAGAAAGCGAGTGGGAAAGAAAGAGGTGGGGAAATGAGACTGAGAAAAAGGTGTAGAAGATGGGAAGAGTGGAAAAGAAAGAAAAAGGAGAGTGGGAAAGAAAAATAAGAAGCATAACAAATGAGTAGAGATAAAAATATGAGAAAAAAAATTACAAGACAATGAATGATGTGTGGGAGATTTTTTTTTTTTTTATGGAATACAAAATGGAGAGGAAGCAATCAGTGAAGGAATATATATAAAAAAAAACCCACTAAAATGGAAAAAAACAAAACAAAACATAAGAAAAAACATGAAAGATGATAGAATAAGAATAAACCAATAAAGAAGTAAAGCAGAACAAAGAGGATATGTAAAAATAATAAAAAGAATGAAAGGAAATGAGGGAATGAGAGAGAAACACCGAAGGAAAAGAATGGAATGAAGAAAGCAAGAGACCGAAGGGAGAAAGGGAAAGGAATGAAACTGTGAAAAAATTGATGGAAGGAGAAAAACACCAAAGGAAGATTAAGAATATGACTGAAGAAAAAAAGAAAAAAATGAAGACAATTATGGTAAAAGAGAAAAGGAAAGAGGGAACGAAGAAAAGGAATGAGGGAACGAAGAAAAGGAATGAGGAATAGAATAAACTAATCTAGAAGAAAGTGAACGAAAGGCGAGAAGAAAGTTCGAAAACACACACATTTTTGTTTCCTCTCTCTCTCTCTCTCTCTCTCTCTCTGAAAAATGTGGCCCATTACGGAGATAAAACAGAAAAAAATGTAAGAGGGAGGGAAGGAAAAACTGTGTCGAAAGAATAGCTCTTTTTTTTTTTTTTTTTTGCAAATGAAGAAAAAGTTGGGACCGAGGAAGAAAGAATGAGATGAGAGAAATGTGAAGTGAAAGAAGAAAATACAAGTGTACGAAGTGTAATAATAATAATGATAATAACAATAATAATAATAATAATAATAATAATAATAATAATAATAAACACGTGAGGCGAGTATACAAATATGCCTTAATACTTGAAGGAGGAAAATACACACACACACACACACACACAAACAAATATTCTTTCTTACGCACATACATACAAACAAACAAACACACACACACACACACACACAATCTCTCTTAGCACACAAACACACCATCGCCAATCCGAGTAAACCTTGAGATGGCGACGGAACATTTTTACTTTCCTTTCACACACACACACACACACACACACACCTCAGTCGGGTCAAGACGGGTGACTGGCGCTCCTGCAGCAGCCAAGGTCAGCTGTTGACCAGTATCCACAACCTTCATACTCACCAGTCTTCACCAGTCATTTACGATACACAAGAAAAATAGAGTGACTTTTTATACAGCGCCACAAGTGACCGTATAAGAATGTATCAGTACACCACACACCAACTATACAAACTCCGGCCACGTACTGGTCACCCTCCACTGGACGCTATCAACAAACTCAAACAGTGCAAGGTATTTCGTAACAGAAGCTGTAGGGGCGGCCGGCACCTACAAAAACGCATACCTGTGATTACGAAAAGAAGAAGAGAACCCAAATCAAAGCCAAAGAAACCATACAAACACTTTGAAATTCCACGGCTATGGTATAACCTTCCATCAGTGCTTCTCTCCAATGTGACATCCTTAAACAACAAACTAGATGAAGTGATAACTACAGTGAAGTCAGTGAACCCAGACATAGTGGCAATTACTGAAGCATGGCAAGTGGTCCCTGAAATATGTGTTATTGAAAACTATCAATTGTTTCACCAGTTAAGGACAGAGCGTAGAGGTGGTGGTTTGGTCATGTTCACCCGTGAGAACCTGTCCCCATGTAGCCTAGGTGTAGAAGTCCCCAGGGAGATAGAGGCTTTGTGGGTTAAAATCACACCTCCATGTCATCCTCGCCACACCGCAGCAGTCATCCTCTGCCTGGCCTACCACCCCCCACGCTCCCCTACGGGTCCACTACTCATCGACCACATCATCACCACTGCTGACACTTTGAAAGTTAGATTACCCTCCAGCAAATTCATCATCTGTGGTGACTTCAATGAACTTGATGTGGGAGACATACTCGACCATCTCAGCCTGTGTCAAGTAGTGAATTTCCCCACTCACGGCCAAAACACTCTGGACCTGATAATGTCCGACATGACTGACCTGTACCTTCCACCACAGCCACTCCCTCCCATGGGACGCAGCCCTCACTCATCAGTACTGTGGTCCCCAACCCCCACCACCTCCCTACCACCTGTATGTACAGTCACCACCTATAGACCACTTACTGACTCAGCATTAAGACAATTTGGTCAGTGGGTGACAACATATCCATGGAATGAAGTCACTACACCTGAAGATGTCAACACCAAGTGGGAAAATTATCACTCTTCAGTTATGGAGGCTTACCATCATTTCTTTCCCTCCAAAACATCCAAGAAACATCCCTCTGACCTTCCATGGATCACCCCTAGACTAAAACGCCTCCTAGAATTGCGCAACCAGGCATTCTACACCAACAACCACCTGTATAAACAACTGAGGAACCAAATAATCAGAGAAATTCGTGAGGTAAAGAAGTCCTATTACCCCACCAAGGTGCACCATCTCCTCCAAAACAACTCCAGTCAGTGGTACACCAAGATAAAAACCCTCTGTGGTCTGGGAAAGACTTCTAAACCCCTCCATTTCCTCACTGGTGTGTCAGATGAGGAAGCAGCTGAGCAAATAAACACCCACTTTGCCACCATTTGTCAAAGCCTTCCTCCTCTCAATCTCTCTCTCCTACCAGCTTACCTTCCCTCCTCCTCTCCTCCTACTATCGAAATATTTCAAGTTGCCAAAAAATTGCTAAGTCTCAAATCAAAAAAATCCACCACTCCACTTGACTTACCCATCAAAATTTACAAAGAGTTTTCCCCTGAACTTGCAGTACCCATCACTTCAATAATTAATGCCTCCCTTAGACAAAGCAAATGCCCAACAGAGTGGAAAACCTCTTTTATAACACCCATCCCTAAGTTGCCAAACCCTCCCACACTAAATGATCTTAGACCAATTACTATTACCCCTGTTCCTAGTCTCATCTGTGAAGATTTTATATTCAACTGGGCATATGATACCATCAGTAATTACATTGACTTGCAACAATTTGGCAACATGAAATCTACCTCTACTACTCATTGCCTTGTCAGCCTGCTTGACTTCATCTATCAGAACTTAGACAAACGCAAAACATCTCTTGCTTTAGCCTTCATAGACTTTCGGAAGGCCTTTGATCTAGTGGATCACACCACAGTGATAAAAAAAGGGCTTAAATTAGGTCTCCCTGGATATCTTGTGGCATGGTTGTGTGACTTTCTGTGTGAGAGACAGCAGGTCACACGGTATCAAAATCACACCTCCACCTCTCGAAACCTGACCTCTGGCATCCCCCAAGGAACAAAAATGGGCCCTCTTTGCTTTATGCTACTAATTAACGATGCCCTCACTGACACACCACACCGCTGGAAGTATGTGGATGACTCTACAGTAGGAGTCACTATTAACAATGACTCTCCTGATTACAGTCATCTACAGAATATCCTCGACCACCTGCAATCCTGGACCAGAGAAAATAGTGTCACCATCAACCAAAGCAAGAGTGTAGTGATGCACATCAGTACATCCACCACTCCAGTACCACCACCTAATGTCACTATTGGCTCTCACTCACTACAGCTGGTTGAGTCAACTAAACTTCTGGGAGTCACCATTGATAATAAACTGGATTGGAAGCAACACATCACCACCATCATCAAGGCAACCACCTACAGACTCTACATGCTAAAAACAATGAAGTCCCTGGGTGCCCTACATCAACAACTCAGGGATATATATACCACTTTCATCCTACCCAAGTTGACCTACTCATCTCCAGCCTTCTCATCATCACTAACCATCACACAACAACGCAGGCTGGAGAGGGTACAAAAGAGAGCCTGTAGAGTTATATTGGGGGTCACCTACACTACCTACGACCAGGCGCTAATCTCCCTTAAGCTACCCTCACTGACAGAAAGACACCACCGTGACCTCCAGACCTTTGGTGAAAAGTTGCTGCTACACCCCAGACTCCGTCCACTTCTACCCCCCACCCTGCCCCCTCCATCTAGGGCAGCCCGTCACTATAATAAATTGAAACCCATCAAAGCGAGAACGGACAGATACAAAAATAGTCCTATTCCTACCATCACAAATATAATAAATAAGTAATCATCCACTCTATTCATTCATGTATCATCTTTGTATATATATTACACATCTCACCCTATTCATCCATTATGTCCATTATATCAATTTATTATGTATGTATATTTTCAGCCTCAGGGCTGCACTCTGTCCAATAAACCGTTTATTATTATTATTATTATTATTACACACTCTGGTAAATCCAAAAGCATCCTGCGATCGAGTGTTGGTGCTGGGAATAAGCAGAGTGGCGGCGGCGGCGGCGGTGGTGATGGTGGTGGTGGTGGCTGCTATGTTGTGTGGGAGAGACTGAAGGTAAACAGAGGAGGTGGATGAAAACGGGGATTAGGAGGAGAAAGAAGAGAAAGAGGAAGAGGAAAGTGGAAGAGCAGGAGGAGTAGTAGTAGGAGGAGGAGGAGTAGGAGGAGGAGGAGGAGGAGGAAGAGAAGGAGGAGGAAGAGAAGGAGGAGGAGGAGGAGGAGGAGGAGGAAGAGCAGAAGAATGAGAAAGAGGAAGAGAAGGAGGAGGAGATGGCGTATGCAAAGAGGTGTTGTTGGTGGAGAGATATTGGAAAAGAAAGAATAGCAAGATGAAATGGATGCAAGAATGGTGATGAAAAGAAGAATGGGAAAAGGAAGAAAAGGATGAAAGGAGGAGGAGGAAAGGAGAATATTTAACATATAAAAAAAACGAGAAGGCTTATAAAAAGGAAACAGTAAGGAAGAGAATGAAAACCTAAAAGGAAGGAGAAGGAGAATGGTAACGAAAGGAAAGAAGAAGGTAGAATGGTAACGAAAGGGAAGAACGAAGATGGAGGAGGGAGAATGAGTACGAAAAGGAAGAGGAAAGAACACGAAGGAGGAGGAGAATGAAAACGAAAGGGAAGAAGAAAGATGGAGGAGGGAGAATGAGAAGAAGAAAGAAGGAAGATGGAGGACGGAGAATGAGAACGAAAGGGAAGGAGGAGGAGGGAGAATGAGAAGAAGAAGGAAGATGGAGGACGGAGAATGAGAACGAAAGGGAAGGAGAAAGATGGAAGAGGGAGAATGAGAACGAAAAGGAAGAGGAAGGAAGACGAAGGAGGAGAAGCCACAGGGGAGATTATCTGAAGACGTGGTGGATAAACAAGACACCTGTGGGAGGAAGTGAAGTGGAGTGGAGTGGAGTGGAGGGAGGTGGTTGGAGTGGAGGGAGGTGGTTGGAGTGTAGTGAGGTGAGGAGTAAAAGGAAGGAGTAAGAGATGGAATGAGAGAGAGAGAGAGGGAGAGAGAGGGGGGTGCATGGTTGGGAATGAGAGAGAGTAATAGAAGAGAGGAAAACAAAGGTGAAAAATTGAGAATTTGAGGGAGAAAATAGGAGAAAAAGGAAGAGCGAGGAGGAAATGTGTGAAGTAAGAGATGATGTGAGAAGAAAGTTGGAGAGGAGGAGGAGGAGGAGTGAGGTGGAGTTGAGAGTAAGGAGGGAGAAAGGTGGAGACAGTGAAAGAAAAAGAAAGGTGGAGAGTGAGAAGAGGAAGAGGAGAAGGAGGAGGAGGAGGAGGTGTGAGTGACAGAAAGTTTGCAAGACATACACAGAAGGAAGTCAAGTGAAAATGAGAGAGAGAGAGAGAGAGAGAGAGAGAGAGAGAGAGAGAGAGAGAGAGAAGATGGCCGGGGAAGCTTGGAAATGTAAATTGTGAGAGACTGAGCATGACGTGGGAAAGGTTGGGGAAGAGAAGAGGGAGGAAGAGGAGGGAAGAGGAGGAGAGGGGAAAGGAGGGGAAGAGGAGAGAGGGGAGGGGAGAGAAGGGAGAGAGGAGAGGGGAGAGAAGGGAAGGGGAGAGGAGAGGAGGGGAGGGATAGTGGATGAGGAAAACAGGTAAAGAGAAAGATAGAAATGTGTTTACATTATAAGGTTCTAAAAATGGGTAAGAAATGTAAGGGACATTGAACAGAGAAAAGGAAAGGAGGAAATTAGTCAGGAGAAAGAGGGGGGAGATTGAAGGGAGGAATATGAAGAGATCTTGGGTATGAAAAGTGAATATGAAGTGTGTATACGAAATGGAATAGTGAAATAGAATGGAAATGAAATGAAATGAAATGGAATAATGAAATAGAATAGAAATAGTGAAATAGAATGTCTGTATATTGAAATAGTGGAAAATGGAAAAGTACAAAACGAGGGGAAATAGGAGTTACTGAGAAAGGAAGGAAGGCGGAGAAAATTGGGAAAAATAAGGGGAAAATTGGATGTTAAGTAAGAAAAAGGAAAATAGGTATGAATATAGGATTAAAAGGAAAGGCAGTATGAAATATAAGATTAAAAGGAAAGGAGGTAAAAATATAGGATTAAAAGGAGCTTCAGAGAGGGGTTGCATGGTTAGGAAGAGAGGGGCGAGGCTGGGAAGGAAGGGAGGGGCCAGGCTGGGAAGGAAGGGAGGGGCCAGGCTGGGAAGGAAGGGAGGGGCCAGGCTGAGAAGGAAGGGTTGGCCAGAGGAAGCAATTTCAGAGAAGGAAATGGGAGGCTGACGGAGTTGCATAAACTGACTTTTCATTCGGGTCCCCAAGGTAAGGTGAGGTGTGGGAGGCAAACAGGTGAGTGAGTGAGTGGAGGTAGGGAGGTAGGTATGTGGGGAAGGGGGGGGGTGACACCTACGATATCTATATAAAGGGAGTGTGGGGGTAGGTGTAGGTGTGGGTGTGGGGGGGTTGTTATTGCATCTAGGTTTTATATTATAGTGAGAAAAGTTAAAAATAAGGTGAAATAACATGATAAAATGAAGGTGAGGGAGAAGAGGTGGGGAGGTAGGAGAGAAGATGGGGAGATAGGAGAGAAGATGAAGGAGGAGAGTAGGAAGGGGAGAGTAAAGGGAGGGAGGAGAGAAGGAATGGGAGAGAGTAAGAAGAGGAAGAGGAGGGTAAAGGGAGGGAGGAGAGTAAGAAGGGAGGAGAGAAGGAAGGGGAGAGAGTAAGAAGAGGAAGAGGAGGGTAAAGGGAGGGAGGAGAGAAAGAAAGGGAGAGAGTAAGAAGAGGAAAGGGAGGGTAAAGGGAGGAAGGGGAGAAGGAGGAGGAGAGTAGGAGTAGGAAGGGGAGGGTAAAGGGAGGGAGGAGACGAGACTGGATGGACTAGACTAATCCCCACTCGAGTTATTAAGGAAGAAGCGCTTACTGGGAGTGGTGACAATCTCCTCTAATCACCAGCCCCTTCCTGTCGATTCCCAGCCACTCGTGTGTGTGTGTGTGTGTGTGTGTATGTGTGTGTGTGTGTGTGTGTGTGTGTGTGTGTGTCAGTGTGTGTGTGTCAGTGTGTGTGTGTGTGTGTGTGTGTGTGTGTGTGTGTGTGTGTGTGTGTGTGTCAGTGTAAGTGTGTGTTAATGTGTGTGTGTGTGTGTGTGTGTGATCATGGAGGTAATAATAATATATCCACACTCAACACTTCATGAACTAATCAACCAACCATCCAACCTTTCCGTCAGTCAGTCAGTCAGTCAGTCCATTCAGCCGATACAATGTCCACCCAGTTACGAATAAACAAACAAACAAGGAAACAAATAATCACCCATCTACCCCCCTAACCCCCACCCCCCATCACCCAACATTACCAGCACCCCCCTCCCCCCCCCACCAAGACAAGGCCACCCCACCCCAATACAGTAAGGTCAGTAAGGGCGACGGACCCCTAAACACTGGCCAGCCCAATGGACCTTACTTGCGTCGAGTTGAGTTGGGGTGTGGTGGGGGGTCTCTCTGTTCCCCCCCCCCCCCCTTCAGCGTGTGACATATGGGGTCGTATCTTCGTCGCCCCCTGTTTCCCCACTCCCAGAACCCCCCTACCCCCACAGGACACCAGTTGAACTCGCACACACTGTAATTTTGCCATGAACGTCCACCACCCTCTTGTTTCAAAGTTTATGACCCCTCTCTCTCTCTCTCTCTCTCTCTCTCTCTCTCTCTCTCTCTCTCTCTCTCTCTCTCTCTCTGAACTCATCCTTGCTTCACTCAAATCAATCTTTTCCCTCAACACTCTCTCTAATCTTCATGTTTATCTCCCTCTCAGTCTATTTATCTTCCTCTCTTCTTTGTTATAATATTTAGGGGTGTAATAAGAAAGGTAAACAATGGAGGTATAACATGGATAAAGGGGGAAATGAAAGACTGAATAAAGAGGTGTAAACATAGGGTAACGAAAAGATATAATTGAAGAGAATATGGGATACGAAAAGATGTCACAACCCAGTACAATAACACCCATTCTTACCCATCATAACAACCACAACCAAACAACCAACCAAACAACCCCTTAGGATCCTACTCCCCTCCACCACAACCATATCAAACTCCATCCTCACCATTCTAACACAATTCTCCATCTCCCTAACCAACCAACCACAAACCCCACCAACGACACAACCCCACAATCACCTCACCACAGCTTCATCAATCAATTAATCCAATCACACAACCCCCAACACCACCCATGGATGCAAACCTCTCCCCCCAACCCAACCCACAACCACATAAATTCACTACAACTTCACCAATCCAACCCAATGTTTCTCCTTACCACCAACAACTCCACTCTCTTCCACCACCACCACCACGGAGTTTGGAAAGGGTTGAGAGAGATGAGGGGAGTGGAAAGTGAATGGGAACGAAGGATGGAGAGGGGTAGGAGAGAGGTGTGGGGAAATGGGGCCAGAGAGAGAGGTGAGGAAGGAGAGCAGAGAGAGAGGCGAGGGGGCGGAGGAGAGGAGAGGAGAGAGTGATGGGAGGGGGAGGGAAGGAAGGGTTTGGGTTTGGGGGTTGGGAGGAGTTGGGGAGGGGGGAGTGAGGGGGTGGAAGGGGGCGCAAATTGAACACGTCCGCCTGTCCTTTTCTTCAATTAGTGGCGTGTGTGTGTATGATGGCTGGCCCGTGCGTGTCCTGCCTCTGTCCTACTGTGTGTCATGGGGTTCATTTTTAACGCTGGGTCGTATTAGTATGGTGTCCTGCCTGTGTGTGTGTATGTGTTTGTTTCGGGTGTGTTGTATAGTGTGTTTCTGGTGTGTAGTGTGTTTTTCTGGTGTGTTGTAGTGTGTTTTTCTGGTGTGTTGTATAGTGTGTTTTTGGTGGGTTGTGTGTATTTTCCCGATGTGTTGTAGTGTGTGTTTGGTGTGTCGTAGGGTGTGTTTTTAGTGTGTCATGTATATCTGGTATGTCGTACAGTGTGTTCCTGGTGTGTCGTGTATTTTTGGCGTGTACTGGTGTTTCTTTTACCTTCGCAGATGGATGGAGTATATAATTATGTGGAAGGCTGTTATGTTTTCACTCGTTGTTGGTTAGTGAACAAGATATAAACAAATTCTGACGTCAAGATTTCGATTTACATTTACAGGACGACTGATTATGACCAAACTAAGAAGTGATTAAGTATAGGTGCATCAAAGTCAAAGAACAACGTGAAGAAAAAATATACAATAGTTTACATTTTATTTGGTAAGAATCATAGTTGAATGTGGGTTGTATTGTCCGTAGATTTAACGATTTCGTTACTGAAGGCACGAATTCGATCACGTACACTCGTGATACGTAATCCCTGACCAGAGACGAACGGCAGACACCAGACACACACATACCCTGCATTCGAACTCAGCCTGTATAGGTGTACTGGGTGGGGAAATGAACAATACCAGACGATTCGAAGCTTTAATTTTGTTTTAATTTATCACGAGTGTACTATTCCCTGCTAATTTAACACTGGGCAGTATTAATGTTATGTCGTGGGTTTCCTTCTGCTGTTTTTGGTGTCTAATTTAAAAAAAAAAAAAAAAAAAAAAAAAAAAACTTCATTCAATTATATCTATCCATCCGTCTGTGTAATAATCCAACTATCCTTCCACCTATCGAACAATCTACCAATCCATGTCAAATTATCTATCCATCTACGTCCACTTACCTAACAACAGTTTATTTAACCAACTAACCAACAAACAATCTATCTATTCATGTACCAATTTTATCTATCCATTTAATATCATACTTAGAAAGCAATCAAGCAACATATCTAGTCACCAATGTATCTAAGAATCAAACTAACCATCAACTTAAAATACGTCTATCCAACATTCATTCTATGTATCAAAACTTTCAGAACGATATATATTAATTACAAAGTGACCTGACCTGACCCCAAAAATGACCTTATACCACTCGCTGAACACCTGGTACCTATAACCTTTAATTACACTTGCCATACTATAAATTTCCTTAATGTCTCCCCTGACCTCACATGACCTCAGTATGACCTAACCAAACTGTTAATGACCTGACACGCTGGGTAATGGTCTGATAAAACCAATATTCTTTCGGGTATATGAGCCGAGGAAAGGGGTAGGGGAGGGGAGGGGAGGGGGGTAATGGCATGCTGGAAGAGGGACAGGGAAGGGGATGGCAGGGCTTGGTAAGGATGTAGTGGTGGTGGTGGTGGTAGGAATGTCCCCCTCCTTGTCCCTGTCCCTGTCACTGTTCCTATTCCTACCCCTGGACCCCTTTCTGTCTGTGCTCCATTCTTTTCCCTGTTCCTGTCCCTCACCGTTTTCCTGTTTTTTCACCAAGTCCCTGCTCCTGTCTCTGCCCCCTTCTTGTCCCTGCCTTCCTGTTTTTGTGTCTGTCTCTGCTCCTGTCTGTGCCCCTCTGTCACTGTCCCCGCCCGTCTCTTTAACCAGTCCCAGAGGAGACCAATTTACTGGGATTAGTCGAGCTTGCACCACTAAGGGCAGGAAGGGGAAGGGGGGGGAGGAGGGAAGAGGAGATGGAAAGGATAGAAACAGGAGGAAAGGGGTGGCAGGGGGAGGGGGAAGATGGGAAGGGGAAAATGGGGAGATGGAAAGGCTAGAAGGAGGAAAGGGGTGGCAGGGGGAAGAAGAGGAAATGGAGAGGAGAGAAGCAGGAAGAAGAGGGTGGCATGAAGGGGTTGAGGAGGGGAAAAAGAGAAGCAGGTAGGGGGAGATGTGAAGGAGGACGAATGTTGGAAGAAAATGCAGAAGTAAGGAAAGGGATGAGAAATCTTGGAGGTAGTACAGGGGAAATGAGGGAGAAAGAGTGAAGGAAGGAAAAAAAAAAGAATGAATGAAGAGGGAAGGAAGGAGGGAGAAAGAGTGAAGGAAGGAGGGAGAAAGAGTGAAGGAAGGAGGGAGATATATTAAAGGAAAGTAGGAGTAAAGGTGAAGGAAGGAGTGAGGAAGGAGGCGGATATTAAGAAGGAGGACGGTGATTGCAGGCGGATATGAGATTACGAGTAAAAAGTGGAGACCAGGAGACGAGTACACAGAGACCCTCTTTATCTCTCTCTCTCTCTCTCTCTCTCTCTCTCTCTCTCTCTCTTATTCTCACGCTTCCTTCTCTCTCTCTCTCTCTCATTCTCACGCTTCCTTCTCTCTCTCTTTCTTATTCTCACGCTTCCTTCTCTCTCTCCCTCTCTCTTTCTCGTATATAAATTTTCTCTCTTCATTTATCTCTGAATTTATATATTACTTTTCCTGTCTGTCTTTCTTCTTTACTTTCCCTTTCATTTTTCTTTGTGCCTCCTCTATTATTGTCTAAATTATTTATTACCATATCTAACTTGTCTTCAATTTTCCCCTTTCCCTGTGTGTGTGTGTGTGTGTGTGTGTGTGTGTGTGTGTGTGTGTGTGTGTGTGTGTGTGTGTGTGTGTGTGCGTGTGTGTGTGTGTGTGTGTGTGTGTGTGTGTGTGTGTGTGTGTTTGTGTGTGTGTGTAGGAAAGCTCGGGCCAAGTGTTTTCCAATGATAAGAGTGAGAATCCCAGTAAGAGGATCAACAAACAGACAGACAGACAAACAGACAGGTATGCACACAGACAGACGAACAGACAGGTAAACAGAAACGAGACTGACAAAAAAAAAATATTGATAAAAAAAAATAAAAAAATAGAAGACTCTTGAAAGATTACCAAACCAAAAATAAAAATTATATATGTGTGCAATAAACACTTGAAGCAAAAGGCAAATAACAAAAACATACCATAGACATAAACAGACGAAAATAAACACAGCAATAACAAAACAACAAATAACATTACATCAACAACCTCGTTCTTAAGGATTCTATTTATTTTTTCTTTTCTTTACATTAGAGAGTCGTCTTGATTTCTCCAAAGTATGCCAGGAAAAAAAAGATTAGATTAATAAATATATAAATGGCTTGTTGCTTGGAATAGTTCATAAGAAATTACACATAACACATTATAACACAACTAAACCTCAAATATACCAATAATTTCATACAAATTTCCCACCCACACACTTCTCTACAAATATATACCTAACACATTTCCCGCTTACCCCATCTACCTCTATACCAACCAGCCTCCTTCACACCCCCAAACAAACATACCCTACAAATCCTTTCCTCACGTTACCTTATCAACTCTCCAAAACTCCCACCCACCCTTTCTGCCGTGCCAAATATTTACCATGAACGTCAGGGTGAAGGCCACGACCTGAACTAGTATAGGAGAGGAGCGGCTGATGAGAAAATAGCAAGAGGGAGGGAGGGAGAAAAAGAAGTTACAAGGAATGAGGGGAAAGGGAAAGAAGTTGGAAGGAAGGAAGGAGGGCAGGAGGGGGAAGGGAAAGAAGTTGCAAGGAAGGAAGGGGAAGGGAAAGAAGTTGCAAGGAAGGAAGCGGAAGGGAAAGAAGTTGCAAGGAAGGAAGGGAAAGAACTTGGTAGAGGGGGTATACAAAGGAGAGGAAATAAAAAACAGAAGGGGTGGGGAATAAAAAAACAATAAAAAAAACTGGAGTGGGATGAGAAAGAGATGGGGAAAGGGTCAAAAAAGAAAATGAGAGAGTATAAAGAAAGGAGATGAGGGGAGAAAGAAGGAAAGAGGGAAAATTAAAAGAAAAGGGGAGGGGATATGAAGGAAGAAGTGAGATTATAAAAAGAAATGCAGATCGTGGGAAGGAAATATAGAAATGGAAGAATGGAAGATAATGAAAGGGGGAAGAGGGATTACACAAACAAGATGATAGTAAAGGGGTGTGCAAGGAAAAGAGGATAATGAAAGGGAATAAAAGGAAACAAAAAAATAGGTATGGACCATAAGAGGGCAAGACGGGACATGAAAGAGGGGAAGGAGAGGATGGAAGAGGGGAAAAGGAGAACATGAAAGAGGGGAAGGGAAGCATGGAAGAACGGGAAGGAGTGGATGGAAGAGGGGAAAAGGGAGTACATGAAAGAGGGGAAGTGGGCATTAAATTGGAAAAGGAAGTACATGAAAGAGGGGAAGGGGGCATCATAAAAAAGGGGAAAGGAGGCAAAAAAGGAAGAAGGGGTGAAAGAAGGTAAGAGGGCATGAAAGAGGGGAAGGAGGGTAGAAGGAAACACCCACTCGAATTTTATGTTTGCGTTGCCAGAGTAAATCAGTGTGTGTGTGTGTGTGTGTGTGTGTGTGTGTGTGTGTGTGTGTGTGTGTGTGTGTGTGTGTGTGTGTGTGTGTGTGTGTGTGTGTGTGTGTGTGTGTGTGTGTGTGTGTGTGTGTGTGTGTGTGTGTGTGTGTGTGTGTGTGTGTGTGTGTGTGTGTGTGTGTGTGTGTGTGTGTGTTTAATTTGAGTCAACGCATAATCCTACAATTCTAAATTAATAAATAACATTAGGTGATACTAAAAAATAAAAATAAAACAGGTACAATAAACAATTTTTTTTTGACAGACAGAAACAAACAAATTAAAACATATATACAGTAGATATACAGAAGGGAGAGATAGATAGAGAGAATGAAAGGTGAGCGGTTTTTTTTTAAGCGCGCGCACAGAGAGAGAAAGAGAGAGAGGTGGGGAGACAAAGAGGGGAGAAATGGCAAGATTCTGAGGGGAGAAAAGATGGGGAGATTTTTTACCGAGGGGAGAGGACAAAAGGGGTGATGATAGCTGTGGTAGCCAGACACATGTGAGGAGGAAGAGAAAGAGAGGGAGAGAGAGGGGAGAGAGAGGGAAGGAAGAAGAGAGAAGGAAGGAAGGAGAGAGAGGGAAGGAAGAAGAGAGAAGGAAGGAGAGAGAGAAGGAGAGAGGGAAGGGAGAAAGAGAAGGGGGTGGAGAAAGAAAAAGAGGAAGTTCGAGAGGGAGGGAGATAGAGAGGGAAGGAAGATAAATACACACATAAATAGATAGACAGAAAAAGATGACTGAGAAAATAGAATGAGGAAAAGACATGATAATTATTGAGAGGAAAAGAGTGAGAAAGAGGGAAGAGACTGAAATAATGAGAGGACGAGATAAAAACAGAAGGA
>JAWZYT010007448.1:17500-23444 GCA_034508575.1 Petrolisthes manimaculis | reverse complement strand
GAGAGAGGGAGAGAGAGAGAGAGAGAGAGAGAGAGAGAGAGGAGAGAGAGAGAAGAGAGAGAGAGAGAGAGGGAAGAGAGATCAGGTAAGAGAAAGCATGAGGGTAGGTAGGAGGTGGTCACAACATACATTCCACACGTCCTCGCCTCACATACATGACAGTCCCTCGACAGACAAACAAAACAACTGACCTTTCTTTCCTTCCTGTTTACGTCTTGACATCAACCACGTAGCCGGGGTAATAAGCGAGTGAAGGGTAGAAAGAGAGACTGAAGGAATGGAGGGGGAGGGATATATCAGGTTCTAATTAACTTTAAACTATGCCTTGGATAAGTGAGTGAAGGGTGGAAGAGATGAAAGAAAGGAAGGGGAGGGGTATCAGATCCTAATTAATTTTAATATACCATGCCTTGGATAAGTGAAGGATGGTAATAGGGGATGGAGGAAGGATGGGAATGAAGGAAAGGGGAAGGAAATCGCACCCTAATTAACTTTATTCAAACCATGCACAGGGAAAGTGAGGGGTTGGTGGGAGGGGAAAAAAGAAAGTGGGAAGGGACGAAGGAAGGGGGAAGACATGAAGGGAGCTAGGGGGAAGGGAAGTAGTAGTGGGGGGTAAGTGGGGGTGGGGAGGGAAATCAGGTCCTAACCAACCTTAAGTTAAACCAGCAGCAGGCGTGTTTTCTCTTATAGTTTACATCGGTGCCGCTAGAGGTCAGCTGAGTGGTAGACCCTCCGACCCACCCACCCACCAGCCTACTACTACTACTACACTTTCACTGCTTCGAGGCTTTCACTTATATTTCACTCACTATCTATCACTCCTGGTACAGCTTTTAATGTCGTGGTTGTGAGTGTGTATTCTTTTACTTATTTCATTAAGAGAGTAGTTCAGTGTCGTGTCTGTGTGTTTTCTATTACTCATATTGATTAAGTGTCGTGAGTGTGTGTTCCTCTACTCATTTAGTTAAGGTGGTGGTAGTGTCGTGAGTGTGTGTTCCTTTACTCATTTAATTAAAAGGGTAATAGTGTCTGTGTGTCTGTGTGTTCCTTTATTCATTTAGTTAAGGTGGTAATAGTGTCTGTGTGTCTGTGTGTTCACGTATTGATTTTAGGTAGAGGTACAGTGTCGTGAGTGTGTGTTCCTTTACCCATTTAATTAAAAGGGTAATAGTGTCTGTGTGTCTGTGTGTTAGGGGGTAAACTAATGGGGGTAATAGTGTACAGTCTTCGTGGTGGTATTTCTGGAGCAACTGATTCCTTCAATCTGTTCCAAGCATCAACAAGACACCATTATTATCCTCCTTCCTGATATACTTTGAGGAATCAAGACGCTCCAATGTACCAAAACTACATTATTCCCCTCAGCTTGAACAAAAAAAATATATATAAAAAAATAAATGGGTAAAGAAAGAATAGATGATGATATATTTTAGTTGGTTAGCCCCTCGGTTGTTTTCCCTCTGGCAATTTTGATATGTAAACAAATACGAGACTTTCACTGCTGCTAGGGTTGCTCTCTCTCTCTCACCCGCCTTCCCTCCCTCTCTCTCTCTCCCGCCCTCCCTCCCTCTCTCTCTCTCTCTCTCTCTCTCTCTCTCTCTCTCTCTCTCTGTAACATAATCTCCTCCTACAACACGAGCAGATAATTATTCACTCAACTTCGTCCACTAAATTATCGCATTTCCTTTACATTTAGTTCATTTTTATCCTATATAGATAGGAAAAGATACGAAACAGACACTAGAAAACAAACAAGACTTAAATTAATGGCATAGTGTTAGGTTTATTTTTTTTTCTCACACACGGATGAAGATACAAACAAACCTTAATTTATTTACGCAACGTGTAACCAACGAGTGAAAGTTAGTCTGAGGCAACGAAAGCCAAAGGAAGTCCAGACAAACTCTCTTATTATTTACTCCAAGTACAAATGCCTCGTGTTGTTCATCCCTCGACCCTGTGATGGCTCTGACTGATGGATGTCCAGGGAATATATTGTATCATAGAAGGCGATATATCACTGAAGCTGTATAGGGGATATGTTATAGAGACTGTACAGGGGATATACTAAAGAGGGGATACCATACACACTATATTATACGGAAACAAAATATACTATATCATATGTGGCGATATATCACAAAGGCTGTACACGGATAAATCATAACATTTTAATTATCTGAATAGCGGGAAAAACTTGCATCACACAGAAAATACCAGTAAACACCTTCCATTGGACCTCCTTTAGT
This sequence comes from Petrolisthes manimaculis, assembly GCA_034508575.1. Taxonomy (NCBI): domain Eukaryota; kingdom Metazoa; phylum Arthropoda; class Malacostraca; order Decapoda; family Porcellanidae; genus Petrolisthes; species Petrolisthes manimaculis. Next base: position 21,192 of record JAWZYT010007448.1, on the reverse strand, counting down.
TTAAGAGGTTAATTTACTGAAAAAAAGTGAAAAAATTCCCTTGTTCCCACTTACCCAAACTGCAGAATCTACTTCCATAGATAACAGTATAATTATCACCACGAAACTCTTACTTGGGAAAAACAGAGATGCAGTGAGGCGAATCGAAGCCATGTATTTGTGGGAGTGGGTGTCTAAAATTAGTAGAGCAATCTGACAGTGAAAGCAGGAAAGTTTTCGAAAGTGTTGGACGCGTGGGAGGAGAGAGATACATACCTAGAAATATATATATACAGTATACTTCTTACGACAATATTTCTGGATAATTTCGAAATCTAGCAAAGCCAAGCTGAAATAAATATTAAATGCTCGGAAACACGTAGGCATTCTTCCACCTGTCATGATAATAATGTCTGGTTTTACACAAGTCCACCTAAAGCTGGCCAGTCATCTGTCTAACATATGTCTAAGATGTGTTGGTGGGGATTTCTCTTGTTGCTCGTACACTCGTGATACGTAATTTCTGACCAGACATGAACGGCAGGCACCACACACACACACACTGCATTTGAACTCAGTCTCTATAGGTGTAATGCGGTGGGGAAATGAACAATACCACACACACACACACACACACCACACACACATAAACACACACACACTCTCTCAGGGATGCATGCAAGCCCCAGGTCCTCTCCTACACACACACACACACACACACACATTGGCAGGGATGCATGCAAGGACCAACTCACTCCAAGTACACACATACACACATAGCATTACAAGTCATTATCCTTAAGGTAATGGCTGGGCGGTGGTGAGTGAGGCTGGAAGGTGAAGCTGATAGGAAGGTGAAGGGGGAGAGGTGAAGATTAGGAGGTGTGGTGAGGGTGAGGGAGAGGAGAGGAGGAGGAAGAGGAAGAAGGGAATGTTAGGAGGGTGAGGGGAGAAGGAGGAGGAAGAGGAAGAAGGGAATGTTAGGAGGGTGAGGGGAGGAGTGGAAAAGGAAGGAAGAGAGTGTGAAATGAGAAGGAAGATGAGAGGTGATGAGTAGATGAGGTGAAGGTGAGGGGAGGAGAAGAGGAAGGAAGAAAATGTTGTGAGGGTGAGAAGAAACAGGAGGAGAAGAGGAGGAGGAGGAGAAAAGGAGGGGAAGAGGAGGAGAAGAGAAGAAGGAGGAGGAGAATATTGTGAGTGTGAGGGAGGGGTGGGTAGTGTAAGAGTGTGTGCGTGCTTACTTGCGTGTGCAAAAGCGTGTTTGCGTGTGTATAAATCGTAGTATGTGTGAAGTTTTCATGGGTGTGTGTAAATCATTTCCCTGCAACTCTACGACTATTTGTGTGTGTATAAGTGTTATGAATGTGTAAAAGTGTAATGAGTGTGTAGAATTGTAACGAGTGTGTACAAATGCTATGAGTTTGTACAAGTGTCATGTGTGTGTACAAGTGTCATGTGTGTGTACAAGTGTCATGTGTGTGTAAAAGTGCCATGAGTATGTACAGGACAAGTGCCATGAGTATGAACAGGTGCCATAAGTGTAAACAGGTGCCATGGGTGTGTGTGTAAGTGTCATTTGTGTGTGTGTAAGTGCCATGGGTGTGTACACGTGTAATAATGGGTGTGTGTACGTACATCAACTCTCTATATAGTCGTGTACACAAGGGGCAATAAACCGAGAGTGAAATTCCACACAACAACAACAATAATAAATACCACCACCACCACTACTACCACTACTACTGCCTGACCTTGTAACACGACACCATTGTAACGGAATCCACGACTGCTGGGAAAAATACACCACTCATTTCTTTTGTTGCTTGGGTTGGCCTGTTCTGATTTTTTTTTTTTTTTTTTTTTTTTTTTTTTTTTTTTTTTTTGACCTTATCAGTTTCACTTTTTTTTTCTTTTACCTTTTCAGCTTTACCTTCTTTTTACATTTTTCCATTTTTTTTTTTTTTTTACATTTTACCTTTTCTGTTTTACTTTTTTTTTTTTTTTTTCAATTTTACCATTTTTTTTACTTATTTCCTTTTCAGTTTTGTCTTTTTCCTTTCCTGATTTTTCTTTTTTTTTTTTACTTTTTCAGTTTTACTTTTATTTTAGCTTTTATTTTTTCAGTTTCACCTTTTTTATGTAGAGGAAAGAGTGGGTGGGTGAGGTAAAGGGAAGTGAGGGTTAATGATGATGAAAAGGAGGTGAAGGAGAGAGGAGGAAGAGAAAGAGAAGGAGGAGAAGGAGGAGAAGGAGGAGGAGGAGGGGAAGGAGCAAAACCAAGAAAAGAATAATAAGGAAATGGGTAGGAGGAGGAGGAGGAGATAGAAGGAGGAGGAGGAGATAGAAGAAAAAAAAGAAAAGAAGTAGATGGAGGAAGAGGAGGAGGAGGAGTAGAAGAAGAAGAAAGGGATATCCAAGCTGTATTGTTTGTGTGTATACGAGTAGATCAAATTGACTTCTGGCCAAGACTATACAGTATAGGAGACTTCACCTCACCTCACTTCACCACACCTCACCTCACCACACCACACCTCACCTCACCTCACCTCATCACACCTCACCACACCCTGCTTAAATTGACAGTCTCCGAGCCAAAAAAAAAAAAAAAAAAAAAAAAAAGTCAATTGCATACCAACCCTCTCTCTTTTTATTCTTTTTCTTTTTTCTGATTGCCTGGAGCAGCGTAGGCATTTCACTCTCTGGTCAGTTAGGTGGATTCACAAGTGCATGGTTAAGGGGATAAGTTTTGTGTTGGTAAATCTGGAGCAACTGAATCCTCCAAAATTATTCCAGGCAACAGAACACCATTATTTGGGGGAATCGGTTGCTCCAGATTTGCCAACTCTGTACTTCCCCCTTCATTAATATCCTGTAAACCATTTTTCATTTTCTATCACCTTCACTGATCACAAGTAACTAGTCGAACTTGAGGAAAATATTCAGGATCACAGCTTGCTTTTTGTTGTGGTTGTTGCTGTTGTTGTCGTCGTCGTCTTCTTCATCGCTGTTGTTGTTGTGGTGGTGGTGGTGGTGGTAGTGGTGGTGGTGGTGGTGGTGGTGTCATCGTTTGTATTCGTCTGTTGGGTTTATCTCAGAGCTGTTCAACTCCTTGGTAATAATTTTAGTTTCTTCACTTTGTCTTCTCTGGACGAGGGTCAACAAACGCTGTAGGTTCATGTGGCGGCAATGTCATCTGTCTCTCAGGATTTAATACCAGAACGGCACACTGGTGAGTAGGGATGGAGGGAGGGAAGTAGAAAGAGAGGGAAGGTGAAGGTAGGGAGGGAGGGAGGTAGACTGGTAGGTAGGGAGGTAGAGAGAGAGAGAGAGGGAAGGATGGAGTTGGGTAGGTAGGTAGGCAGATGGAGAGGTAGATAGAAGAGAGGGAGGGAGGTGGGTGGATGGGTACGAAATTATGTAGGTAGTTAGGTAAGAAGGACGGTAGATAGATAGTTAGGTAGGAAGGACGGTAGATAGGTAGGTATGTATGTATGTAGGTACTAGGTAGGCAAATAGGCAGATGCTCTCTTCGTTATCTATTATTCCCAGACATCTGTTTTGCCTATTTAGTTTATTCCTAATCAACAAAGCACTATATTTACGAAGCATGATGTTTATAAACCCTTATAATTACATTACATCTACAAAGTAACATATATTTACAAAGCATTATACGTAAACAGAACCATATTTTACAAAACATAATATTCACA
>JAWZYT010007448.1:0-10000 GCA_034508575.1 Petrolisthes manimaculis | reverse complement strand
GGGGGGGGGGGGGTCACATTTTCTCGACAGTAACGAGGGGGGGGGGGCAGGGGGCAGGGGGAGGAGGGGGCAGTCAGTATAATTAATCAGATATAAAGTTTAGAAGAATATAATAATAATAATAACAACAACAATCCCTTTTAAAGACAATACAGTATATAATATTATAACGTTTTGTAATAATTATAAATGTGAGTCACTCGTGTTTGAGAGGATTAACTAACTAACTAACTAACTAACTAATTAATTAAACTAACACACCATTGGCCCTAAAATAAACAATAATAATAATCTATCCATTCTCGTTTACTTGTGTTACTTTATCTGTTCATTTATCAACACTGGAATAAATAAAACAAAAGCAAATAATTAATATAAACTAATTAAAAAAACAAACACGCCATTTAATGTTTAAATAAAAACCCTGTGATCGTGTTAATATAATGTGAAAAATTGGAGGCTTTTGATTCCTCCTCACCATGCCACGAAACAACCTCCTACCATTATAGGTGTGTGTGTGTGTGTGTGTGTGTTTCGTGGCAATATTTGAAGGACTCGTTTACCTCCAATTTTCTAACTACAACACAACAGGGTCCCTTAATTAATATAGAGTAATAAGTTGGTAAGTAAAGAAACCTATAAAAATATTACCAAGGATCTATAAATGATGAATAAAGTTATGTTAATAGCATTACTATTATTATTATTATTATTATTTTTATTATTACCGGTATTATTATTATTATTATTATTATTATTATTACCATTATTATTATTATTATTATTATTACCGGTATTATTATTATTATTATTATTACCGGTATTATTATTATTATTATTATTATTATTATAGGTATTATATTATTATTATTATTATTATTATTACCGGTATTATTATTATTATTATTATTATAGGTATTATATTATTATTATTATTATTATTATTACCGGTATTATTATTATTATTATTATTATTATAGGTATTATTATTATTATTATTATTATTATTATTATTATTATCGGTATTATTATTATTATTATTATTATTATTATTATCGGTATTATTATTATTATTATTATTATTATTATTATTATCGGTATTATTATTATTATTATTACCGATATTATTATTATTATTGTATACTATATATGTCATATAGGATGTGAGCTAAATGAAATAATAAATAAATAACAATATATAATTCTATAATATTTAGATAGGTGTTATTCTTCATATATAATTATCATATTTATCATAGTCTATACGGTAAGATTATAAATATTAAAGTAGAGTGTTTTTATCATGATACACTTTAGATACATTGGAGTGCCTTGATTCCTCCAAAGTATGTCAGGAAACAGACCCAGATGAAGAAAAATAATGGTATCCTGTTGCCTGGAATAGTTTGGAGGAATCATAATCTCCAAAAATGTCAAAACTATACCCTCCCCTTAAAAGTGTAGGTTACTGTAGTATTATACGTAGACACTTAATAGATATACAATGTAAGCATTATAAATTATGTAGATATAATTATAGTTTGAGTATAAAGTAATTATATTATTATTAAATTAAATTATTAAGTATAAAGTAATTATATTATTATTAAATTAAATTATTAAGTATAAAGTAATTCCCTATTGACCTAAAATTGAATGTCCCTTGTGGATAATAACTAAAAAACAAATGGCTCACTAAATGTTCTCCAGTTCTCATAATTATGACTTAGTTTACTTACTGGCAACACACGGAGTATATACACTTTTCAGTTCAAGTTCAAGTTCACGAAAAGAAAATGAAACTGGTGTAGAGAAAATGAGAAAAGAAAAAAAAATAGCTATAGTACCGTGGAAAAAAAAATACAAGCAAAGTAAAAACAAATAAAGAAGATGATTAAATAAATATAAAATTAAAAAAAAAATGTTGTTTGTCAGTGTGTCCCAATTCGTCGCCCCTTATACTAACTAAAAAAAATAAAAAAATAGATGAATAAATAAATATATAAATAAAAAATGTTGCTTGTCAGTGTGTCCCAAATCGTGGCCCCTATAACTAACTAACTAACTAACTAACTAACTAACTAACTAACTCCTCTCCTCCACATTGCAGTGTATGGTACAGCCAGAGCTCAGTTAAACCCAGTATACAACCCCGATGGTTCTCTCTACCCTGATGGACTGGTGTTGGTTGAAGCTACACCCTCCCTGCCAGGAACTCCACCTTCTCTCACCGTGTCCTCTACTCCATCCCGGTTTGCCTACTCTCGTTCAGACCCCGATTCCCCGTTCGTGACCAAGACGGTGTACGGGTTCCTGGATTTTACTACACTCGTAGGAAGCACCTTAATGGTCTTCACCCCTCAGAGCCAAACAGCAAGTGAGTATACAGACAGTAGTGGTGGACAGAAATGCAGTGGGTCCTGTGTTTTTTTCTTTTTTCTTTTTTTTTTCATGTGTGTTGCGTATTTATTTTTAGTTTTTAATCTGTGTTTTTTTGTGTGTGTTTCTTTTATGTGTGTTTCTTATTTTCTTTTTTTTTGTGTGTTGTGTATATATATATGTGTGTGTGTGTGTGTGTGTGTTTGTGTGTGTAAAGTTTATGATAATTGAATCAAATTGATGTATGGATTTGGTGCCAAAACTTTGCCCCATCGACCCTAACATTAATAAAAGTTGGAACCGTAGTTAGAATCGATGTAAAAGAAAAAGAAGACAAAGATTGATGTATGATTGTGATTTTTTAACATGGGTTGTAAATAAAAGAAAACTTGTATGCGCCATACAACTTTTTCACAAGGAGTTTACTGTTAAAGCGGGATTGAATGATTAGTACTCTAACTTTACTCACAGTTACTTTCTACATTTAACAAATTATAAACTCTGAAGGGTAACTACACTCCATAAATATGAGAAACAATAAAACACCACAATAAATGTTTGGTATATTATACACAAATGATAAAAGTTACCCTCTCTTTCATTTTCTCTCAAATTATGCTCTCAATATTGAAGAGAGGTTGATATATTTTCTGGGTAACAATTTTATTTAAGTAACTGTGAGATGTACAGTACAATATCTATAAACAGTTATTATCTGAGGATAATTGAAAAATCATATTTTCAACGAATAACATCCTGATAAGAACTATAAAGAACTAAGGTATGTCCCTGGAATATAAAAAATGTACAGATTTAAGAATTGATACATACAAGATTTATATAATATATAAGAATGTTGAAAATTAACATAAAATTAGTGATGGGTAAATAAAGGTAAAATATGACTTGGGTAAAATATTGAGTACATAATTATTTTGGGTAAAACTAGTGAGAGTGACATCCCCAGCATTGAACTTATGGTATATAAACTATAGTGTGATATTGAACTAAAGGGTGTTACTAATGTGATTGTGTTATCCTCAGAACCCCATACCACCAAGACCAAGGGAGTAGCCAGGATCACAGTCACAGCATCTGAGGCACCCAGACCAACACCTCGTCCAAGGCCTTCACCCACACCCACACTACCTCAGGTCACAGCCACTCCAGTCCCACCTACACGGCCCTCTAGACCTGCTCTCCACTCCTCATCCTCATCCTCGGATTTGGATATTTCATTTTTCTCACCAAACTCGGCACTTTCCATCGAGGACCTGTTTTCTGCTCCTTCCTCTACAACAGTGACGGAGAATGTGAAGGAAGTGATTGAACCAAACAAACAGTCACGTCAACCCTCTTCCTTTAGATTTACAAATAAAAACTCAGCTGATACTGGTTCCCGTCGCCGCTTGGACCTCAACTTCTTCAGCTCTCGTAAGAAGCCGAGCTCACCACGTCCCCCAGTAAAGCCACGTGGTGGGTCCACACTTGTCCCTATCACTATTGAAGGGTCTGGTACTCTGGCACGTCTTACTCCTACCTTCACCCTCTTACCTACACCATCTGAGGTGGTGGTGAGTGCTACACAAGGTTTTGCTTCACTGAGTGTCATTGGACCTTTCAAAACAGCTGTCAACAATGATCTAGGCCAAGTGAGCCAACACTATGACTTTCTGTCCTCTTCCCCACCACTAGAGGTCTCCGAAAACTTCAATGTATATAATGTTGAGGCGACGGCTATACCTAAACAACCCCACGCCCTTGATGATGCTGCCAGTGAAAACTTCCCCACCGGTCTGGTGACCAAGATGGGTGGAACCAGACTCTCCCAAGGTCAGATGACTGTATATGAGACCAGTGTCATTGGTACTTACATCGATGGTCAGTATGCTCAAGTCCTTCAAAGTACCTCACGCATTTTCCAAAACTCACCAACAGCAGCAGCACCTTTAGCCTCTCCAATCCACTCCAACTTTGAAACTGTAAAGTCTGTCATCAAAGGATCAGCCACACAATTTATTACACCTGAACCCACACTCTCACTGCCCCTTGAGTCACTCTTTTCCGAACCATCTGGAAGAGACCGTGACAGTCGGGCTGGCCAAGTGGATGATCTTATTGCCATGAGAATGAGATCAGCTCTCAGCAAGCGTCGAGGTGCTCAGCAGGAATCCAGGCCTCGCCCAGATGACCCTTATGTTGATGAGGAGGAAGACCACGACCTGCAACGCTCTGGCAGCAACCTTAGACCCTCCTTCAGACTTCAGGGAGCCACCTCTTTTAGACAGACACCTGAAGCCAGGACATCAGTGAGGAGGGCACAGGAGGTCAGCACTTTCTATGGTAAAAACCAGGAAAATCGCGAATCTCGGCCACGTTTTAAGCCTGCAGCTACTCGACGATTTAGTAGACCTGGTGGCCAGCAGTCACAACAACATGGTGGTAAACGACCTGGACGTCCTGGCAACCGCTGGCGTTTGCCCTCGTCTCCTCGACCAAAGGTGAATGTAAACCGTCGACCAGTGTTCCCTGATGTTCAAGATGAAGGTCCATATGTAGAAGAGAGGCAGGGAGGACCAATCATCAAACCCACTCCTGAGGCACCCATTCTACAGGATGGAGGTGAGGAAACCCTGCAGATTGAGACTCAAACTCCCGAGAATGGTGCAACAGATATGCTGCTGGAGGTTGCAACTGTTCGCTCTTTACACACATTTAGAGTTGGAACAACTAAGAATACTCGTTATGTTACTTTCACAAAGACTTTTACCCATCACTTGGAGATCACTCCTCCTCCTGATGTTGAACCATCTACTACAACTGATGATGTTTACCAAACACCACTTTTTGAGAACATTCTCGACGAAGGACCTCGTGACGTGTCTACACTGCCACCTGTCGAACTGGAAGGTAATGACTTGGCAGCACTGCTAGAAACAGTGACAGAAACCTTTAGTACAACTGAGACAATGAAGAAGACATCAGTGTTGCCAGTGTTGCAATCTGGACAAACACATTACCACACCTTGACACAGACCTATCACATCACACGGGTAGTTACAGCTCTCAAGACAATACCTCCTTACGAAGCATTCTCCTTCATCCCAGAAAACTCCCTCAATGAATTTAATGGACAGCTATTGGCGGAGGGGACCGAGACAGATGAGGCCTTACTGCCTGGAGAGGTGGAGTATGATGAAAATGGGGAAGTGGTATCAGTGGCTGGTGAAACTCGTGTTCCACCACCAGCTGGCTTTCCATTCTCTGACCCCAACCTGGCACAGCTGGCCGGGGGACAATTTAATCCGGATGTTTTGGAACAGCAGCTGCATCCTCAGTTGGTTGCTGCTCTTCAACAGAGACAACAGCTACAACAGGTAAAACAGCAACAAAGTGCTGTTGCACCACAGCTGATACCAGGACATCTCTCATCACCTGTCAATCCAGCAGTTGCTACTCCTGTACTATCACCAGACCAGATGCAACAACTAGCATACCTGAGGCTCATGAATCCTTATGGTTTCGGTGCCTTCCCTCAAGTCCAACAACAACAACAACCAACCACTTCCATCACCTCATCCCCCGTCACCATTACCACTGATATAACCACTACATCTAGAGTGTTCCGTGTCATCTTCAATGCTAGGCCCATCAAGACAACCATTAGTACTGTGGAAACTATACACACAACACTGACTACCTTCTCCACCTCCATCATCACTGTAGCCCCAGCACTTCCATCTTTCCCCTTCCCCTTCGGACCATCACCCTTCAAGTGGGTTAAGAGCATAATACCGTTCCATCCTTTTTCCCCACGACTCACTCCTTGACTTCTCAGTAATATGTCTCCCTTGGGTTTACTAGAGATATATTTCCCATCAGGAGTTTTTTTAAGATATTTCCCTACACTCGATGTTTCATATAATGACTCCCTCCATGTTTCAGTTACTCCCACATAATGTTTTTTTTAGTTACTCCCCACATAATGTTTCAGTACTACCACTCTCTCTCTCTCTCTTCTCTCTCTCTCTCTCTCTCTCTCTCTCTCTCTCTCTCTCTCTCTCACTCTCTCTCTCTCTCTCTCTCTCTCTCTCTCTCTATTCCTCCCACTCTTCTTCTCTCTCTTTCTCCCACTTACTAACTAATATATAAATAACATATAATAAGTAACTGTGTCCTGGCTCTCTGTGTGTGTGTGTGTGTATGTGTGCTGCCGTCCCTGTGTGAGTTGCCTGTGTGTGTGTGTTGCCGTCCCTGTGTGTGTGTCTGAGTGTGTGTGTGTGTGTTGCCTGTGTGTGTGTGTGTTGTGTGTGTTGTGATGGGTGTCCTTGGCTAGTGAGTGCTGGACGCCACTCTGCCAATATACATCACTATTATATTTACTGTCTATGGCTCTAATCTACTATCCTCTCTCTCTCTCTCTCTCTCCCTCTCTCTCTCTCTCTCTCTCTCTCTCCCTTATATTATCCATGACATTTTCTCTCTCTCTGTCCGTCTGTCTGTCTCTCTCTCTCTCTCTCTCTCTCTCTCTCTCTCTCTCTCTCTCTCTCTCTCTCTCTCTCTCTCTCTCTCTTTCTCTCTCTCTCTCTCTCTCATTTTCCTCCCACTCTCACTCTCTCTCTTTCTCTCTCTCTCTCTCTCTCTATTCCTTCTCTTCTTCCCTCTCTTCTTCTCTCTGTTTCTCTCACTCACTAACATCACCCACTTCCCTCCTCTCTCCTTCTCTCTATTCACCACATTTACTCATTCAATCTATCATTTCACACATTCTCTTTCATTCCACATTCATTCATTCTTCTTCTCTCCCTCCACGATCTCCCTTCCTTCCTTCCTTCCTTCATATTCCTACACATTTAGTTTTATCAGTTATTGGTTCCCCTTACATTTCATTTTATTCTACCACACATTCATGCTTATTCTCCTTCCTTCACAATATTCCTTCCTTCCTTCCTTCCTTCCTTCCTTCCTTCCTTCCTTCCTTCCTTCCTTCCTTTCTTCCTTCCTTCATTCCTTCCTTCTGACACTTTTTATCACCAAGGAGAAGGAGGCAGAGAGGCTAGAGTGACAGCAAGGACGAAAACAAACTGAAGGAAACGAAGGACAGGCAAAGAATGAAAGAAAGTGAGTGGCTGGCCCGATACGAAACATATCATAATTCGAAGCAACACCAACGCAACACCGGGACCCGAAGCTCCGGGTGAACGAATACTACGACACAGTACACTCGTGATACGTAAATCCCTGACCAGAGACGAACGACAGGCACCACACACACACACACACACACACATAACCTGCATTCGAACTCAGCCTCTATATGTGTACACTCGTGACCAGAGAGGAACGGCAGGCACCACACCACACACACACACACACACACACACACACACATACCCTGCATTCCATTCAAACTCAGCCTCTATAGGTGTACCGGGTGGGGAAATGAGCAATACCAGGCGATCGAAGCTTCATGCTCCTCCACTCTGGTCAGAAATTGTGTATCACGAGTGTACAATACGCCTGTATATCACCCCCCCAGTCCCCAGTGCTCTGTCCCACATAATACTCCCAACTACATTCTCATTTTTCTTTTACCCAACACGAAGTCTGACCACCTATATTAAATATCCTCACTAATAGTTAGATGAATATAAATGATAGCTTGAAAAACAATAGGAGGAATATATACCATGACACACATAAATGTTGTTAATTCAACTACATTCTCAAGTACCCAACACAATAACTGACAACCATATTTATTAATTTAATTTTCACGAATAATTATATGGAAATATATTATAGCCTAAATGTGGGAGAAATTTATACCAAGACACCATGTTTGCATTCTCTCTCTCTCTCTCTCTCTCGGACCTCAACACACATTCAGAGGGAGAGAACTTTTAGAGAAGTGCACAGGACCAATACTCACTCACTCACTCGCTGCAAGAACACAACAACATAAACACTAAAAAGATAATTATATAGTTTAATACTCACCTCAGTCTTCTGCCAGGTGGTTCTCCCTTCTATGACTCACTTGTTTCATGAGATGTAAGTACTGTACGGTTCCTCTATCACTCCTTCACTTAACACAAGAGAAATAAACGAGGAGGGAAGAATTGTTGACGCTCTTAACACGACGACAGGCAAAGTGAGTCTGGTGAATCATTACGACCGAAACACATCATTTTGACTTGGTAAACTGAACCTGAGTATTTTCTTGCCTTGTTTTGATTTCCACGTCGTCGTATGATTTATATATACTTCTATGATTAGTTTTTGTTATACATATACACAGTGTTTGTAGTGCTAGGAGTCACATGCAGTTATTACAGTGTGATAGGATATGTCTGCGCGTTGTAGTTTTGTTTCTATAGACTATTGATGATGCAAGGATACGAACGATTGAGAATTCCAGCTGACTCCTCCCTTCTTCTCCTCCTCCTCCTCCTTCACTTCATCAGTGGAGTTCCCACCTCTTATGTTTCACTTCTTGCCATTAATATTTTCCGTGTTTCCCAAAATCCCATCCTCTTATTCTGCTCAATGATAGAAAGACTAAATAAAGAGTTTCTTATTTTGTATGGTGAAGAGAACTTCTTCTTCTTCTTCTTCTTCTTCTTCTTCGGATTCTTATATTTTTGTAAATAGATGTATATATAGTTAGTGACTGATGTCAGCCTTCTTTCCTCTTTCTCCTTACAGTATGTTTCTCTTCTCTCTTTCTTTTGTCTAGACTAATAAAAATTTGATATGTGACTAAAGTGTTTGACTACTGTTACCTTCTCTTATATTATTAGTTTCTACCAAGTGTTAGTTGTCATACTTAATGTGGGGATTATAATAATTCTGTCCTGATTAGAGACACAACATGAATCTTTACCAATCTCGCATCCTAGTCACTCCTTACTAATCCCAAATCACTCACTTCAGTTGTACAGTTGGACACAGGAATGGATGGTACAGCGCAAGTGAAAGATGGTCAATTTCTCTCAATATCAAGTTCCTTAGTGCCAAATATAGGAGACATCAGAGACATAAATCAGTATGAGGATGGTAATAAAAAGTAAGTACTGTACCTGATAATAGACACCCATGGTTACTCAAATGGGACAAGTATCTTTCACCTGGGCTGTACAACCCATTCATGTGTCCAACTGTACATTACATTTTGCCTCGATCAGGAAACAAGGATTGACCCCATTGCCATATGCAGGAAAAGAAGATAATTATAGCCTATAGAGAAATAATTATAGCCTATAGAGAAATAATTATAGCCTATAGAGAAATAATTATAGCCTATAGAGAAATAATTATAGCCTATAGAGAAATAATTATAGGCCCTATAGAGAAATAATCCTGGCACTTTGCAACGTAAGCAGAAACGAGAAAAAGTAGATAAACTCTGTATCATGTGAACAAAAACATTCAGAATAATATTATGTCGAAAAATTGAGCTGCATAAAAAGTGTTTAAGTATAAGGTAAAATATAATTAATTTTTCATGATATGATTTTGTATATGATATTTGGGTCACATTGTTGTAAAAAAGGCTACATCAAAATACAATGTTGTTAGTCATCTACTAGTAAAAAAAAGCAAACTACTTATTAACTAT
>JAWZYT010007447.1:22500-28730 GCA_034508575.1 Petrolisthes manimaculis | reverse complement strand
CCCTATTCCCATTCCTTCTGTCCTAACTAAATCAACTATTTATCTCTGTTTCGTTTCTTTTCTTTCTGTCCTAACTATATCCACTATCTATCTGTCTCTCGTTATTTTCTTTCTGTCCTAACTATATCCACTATCTATCTGTCCTCTCGTTATTTTCTTTCTGTCCTAACTATATGCACTATCTATCTATCTATCTATCTATGTTTCGCTTCTTTATTTCCCTTTGACCTATGTGTGACCCTGTCTTATAAATATATATCCAGTATCTGTCCTGTTTTGTTCTCCCTACATACACTAGTACACCTTAAGGGGAGATTGTTTACATGTTGGTGAATTTAGAAGGTCTATGATTCCTCCAAACTATACCACGAAACAACAGATCCCTAATTTAGTACCATCGAGGCCTTCTGTTTTTCTGGCATAGTTAGGAGGAATCAGTAGCCCTTCCAATTCACCAACAAGATATTTTCCCCTTAATTAAGTCACTCTTCTCTTCCATGTACAGTTTATTCTATTTTTATTTATTTTTTATTTTTTGTTCCTTTGGTTGTGTGTGTCAATCATCCAGCCTCCCTGTCCTCTCGTCTTACCCTCCTGCCTGTCCTCACCCAGTCTGTCCTCACCCAGTCTGTCCTGTACCCGTCCTGTCATCCCCCATTCAGTCCTCTTAGTATTCACCCTCCGTCCATCTCCCTCCTCGTGTTTCTTCCCTCAATCATCTTCGCTGCTCCTCTTCTCTCTCCTCTCCTACCTCTGTATTCTTGACTTGGTTGTCTCTTTATACTACTCATTCTTCCTTAGTTAGTTAGTCTTTTTCCCTTCTTCGTTCCCCCTCCTCCATATTTCCTTCCCTTTTCTTCTTCTTCTTTATTTTTCACACATTGCCAATTTTTAGTACCATTATCTTTCCTCTCTTCTCATATTATTATCCTACCTCGCTGCCTCATGTTACATCCCTTTTATCTCTCATCTCAATTCTTCCCTTATTCCATACCTCGTACAGTACATACTCTCTTATATTTTTGTATTTTGTATTTTTGTATATTGTTTTGTGTATTTTTTTTTTTGTATACAGTTTTTTTTTTTTTTTTTTTTTTTAATTCAATATTAACTTTTCTTTCTCGCCCCCCCTTAAGAACGTTGAAACAAGGTCAATTTTCGTATTAGATGTAACATTACTTTGGTTTTTGTACATGTACGTCTTTCACATTCGTATTATTTTTGTGTGTCTGTACCGTATCATTGGTATAATTAATTGTCTTTCTATATGTATAAATCGTTGTATGTTTGTTTGTATGTGCATCATATATAAGAGAGTGAGCGAGTATATTGTTTAACGACCACTCTCTCTCTCTCTCTCTTTCTCTCTCTCTCTCTCTCAATCTGTGTGTGTGTGTGTGTGTCCATGAGTCATCTTATGGGGGTTGTATCTGTATGTATCTGTACCTTCACTGATAATTCTTAGAAAGTATGGAACCAATTGCATTCCTCCTCCAGTACAAGAGGAGGGACTGTAATTATGTGTGTCTGGGTGCAAGTACCAACACGAAGAATATATCTTTTATTCATTTATGTTGCTTTTAATGAGATTTTGATATTTTGTGCATTATTTTGATTTATCTACTACTATTACTACTACTACAACAAACTACTATTACTACTACTACCACTACTACAACTACAACAACTACTATTACAACTACTACTACTACTACTACTACCACTTCCACTACCACTTCCACTTCCACTTCCACTACCACTACCACTACTACTATTACCACCACAACCACCACACAGTGAAACCCTATGAACGCCACACTGCCCCTCACACCTTCCCTCTGTTGTCACCCAGCCACGCAGAAGTTTAGGATTGTGGTGGTTGTGGTGGTGGTAGTAGTGGTGGTGATGGTGGTAATAGTGGTGGTGGTGGTGGTGGTGGTGGTGGTAATAGTGGTAGTATTAGTGGTGATGACAGTGGTTTGTGAATATGGTGATGATGGTAATAATTTTTGTGGTAGTTGGAACAGGATAAAAATTTACTAAAATTATGATCACAATAAAGATAAAGATGATGACGAATACATTGAGGAGGACTATATTCTTCCCTGTCATCTGTCTCCCTCTTCTCTTCCTACCCTGCCACAACCAACTTTGCCTCGCCTCGCCTCACCTCACTCTGTCACACCTAGCATTTCATTCCTTCTCCTCCAGTTTGCTTCTTGCTTACATCCTTCCTCTCCTTGCTGTATCTACTCTATGTGTAACTCTATTTAGTACACACACACACACACACACACACACACACACACACACACACACACACACACACACACACACACACACACACACACACACACACACACACACACACATACACATACATCTCCCTCATTCTTTTCACCCTACACACACATCCCTCATTCTTTTCACCCTACACACACATCCCTCATTCTTTTCACTCTACACACATACATACACATATATCTCCCTCATCCTTCTCGCCCTACACACAACCAGATACACACACTCGTCTCTAGATGGGGTGTATTGAGAGGAGTTGACACAAGTTAACACATTTCACCTCACCTCACACTTCGGTTGATAGAGGCAAAAGGTATAGGATAGGTAGGGAGTGAGTGAAAGGACGAGGTGTGAGAGGAGAGAGAGAGGAGGGTAGAGGGGAGAGAGTGAAAGGACGAGGTGTGAGAGGAGAGAGAGAGGAGGGTGGAGGGGAGAGAGTGAGAAGAAATACGTCGTGTGTTAAGACCCAGTGGAGGAAAAAAAAATAAGGAAGAAATGATGAATAGTGGGAGAAGGTGGAGTGAGGAAGATATGAAAACCAAAGAGTGGAAGAAGGTATAGAATTTGGAAAGGACTGGGAGAAAGAAGAAAGAGGACATAAGGAATTTGAGAGAGAGAGAATGTTATGAGTTAAAATTAAAGTTAGAGAGAGAGAGAAAGAAGGATATATGAGGAGAGAAGAGTGGGAAAGGAAGGGAGGGAGGGAGTGAAGAGATATGAGGGAGAGGAGAGTGTGGAGAAGGAAAAGAGGGAGTGATTAGGAAGGAGATGAGTGAGGTGAGAGAAGAGGAGGACGAAAGGGAAAAGGAGACACAGAATAACATCGATGGAAAGAGGCAGAAAGAATGAGAGGAAAAAAAAGGAAAGTCTGATCAAAACAATGTCCAATAATAGTTAATATATAAATGAAACTATAAACAAAAAATCATGAAGGAGCAGCAGAGGAGGAAGAGAAGAAGGAACTGAGAATAAAACCATGAGAGAGAATTGGTAGAAACGAGTGTATTACATTATTTACAAGGAAACTAAGGTAACTTTTTCCATAACTTTGTGTTGTCTCTCCCAGGCGCCTTCATACATTTTTTATCCCTCCTGGTAATTCCTGAAACTTTGTAAGAGCCACCTAGGGTGCGAGATGTACAGTCACGTGCCAAAATAAGTACCCAGGTCTTGTTGGAGTTCCTAATCTACCAACTTACAGGGTGAACCAATGATAAACAAAGCTTATCTCGTCTCGTCTCGTTCTGTTTCACTCATTCATTCATTCATTCATTCATTCATTCATTTATTTATTCATTAATATCCTTTGTTATTGCTTCTTCCCTTCCTTCCTTTTCTCATTATCTTTCCCGTCCATCCCTTCCCTCGTATTTTTTTCTCTTGCCTCCCCTTTCCTACTTACCATTCACCTCCACTTTAATCCACCCTTCTTTTCGCATCCTATCCCGCCCCATCTTTGCCTTCCTCTCTTCTCCTCCCTTAACCCCCTCTTCCACCATTTGTCTCTTATCCTCAACACCCTCTCTTCCACCATTCCTCTCCTATCCTCAACACCCTCTCTTCCTCCATTCTATTCTCTTCTATCCTCAACTCTCTCTCCTTCCTCACTCCTCTTAAACCCACTCCTCTTAAACCCACTCCTCTTAAACCCACTCCTCTTAAACCCACTCCTCTTAAACCCACTCCTCTTAAACCCCACTCCTCTTAAACCCACTCCTCTTAAAACCCACTCCTCTTAAACCCACTCCTCTTAAACCCACTCCTTTTAACCCACACCTCTTAAACCCACTCCTCTTAAACCCACTCCTCTTAAACCCACTCCTCTTAAACCCACTCCTCTTAAACCCACTCCTCTTAAAACCCACTCCTCTTAAACCCACTCCTCTTTAACCCACTCCTCTTAACCCACTCACCAACTCCCAAACTCCTCCCTCTATAACAACAAATGAAACCTCCAAATGAAAAGTGTATCTAATTAAGAGCTGATGGTATTCAAAGGACCCGATGACGTGTTAGTGGTGGTAGTGGTAGTGGTGGTGGTGGTGGTAGTGGTAGTGGTGGTGTTGGTGGTGGTAGTGTTGTTGGTGGTGGTGGTGGTGGTGTTGTTGTTGTTGTTGGTGGTGGTGGTAGTGTTGTTGGTGGTGGTGGTAGTGCTGGTAGTAGTGGTGGTGGTGGTGGTAGTGGTAGTGGTGGTGGTGGTGGTAGTGGTGGTCGACTAATGACTTCACGGCCGGTCAGTCAGATTGTGTAGACCAACCGGAGGCCAGTCAGTGGGAAAATGATAAACAAACCTAATAAGAAAAAAAAAAAAAAAAAACAGCCCCAGCCTCATTGACCAACGCTCCGACAATGTTATTTATAATCATTAGTTAGCGAGTTTTTTTTTTTTTTTTTTTTTTTATGCCAATTGTAATTCTATATTTGTTTTTTTTTTAGTTCGTCTTTTTTTTTATGTTAATTGTAGTTTTATTTTATTTTTATAGTTATTTAGTTTGTTTTTATTTTTTATGCCAATTGTAGTTGTAATTTTGTTTTATTTATAATTGTTTAGTTTGTTTTTATTTTTATGCCAATTGTAGTTCTGATATTGTATTTATGTTGTACACTGGTTTCTTGTATTTATTATTTTACGACTTTCCACACACACACACATTGCAGATCAAATTATTAAGAAGTATTATTCCTATTATAAAACAATGCTGCTGTTGCCTTTGAGTCACTTACTTCAAATTAATTGTAAAACTTTGGTTGACGAGATGAACGCTAATTATTATATCAAATCTTTTATTACCGATATTGTTTGAAGGAGAATAAATAATGAATAAACAAGGAAGATATATAATACAAGTTGAGAAGGAGGTGGAAGGAAACGAATACAAAAGAGTACAATACAGAGGAAATTAAAACAGCAACATACCTGCTGGTCCTTTGAAGACTGCTTGATTACACTATACTATCTAATCTAGTATACTAAGGGGAGGGAAAGTATAGTAAAGAAGAAGGCTCCTCCCTTCCCACCACTCCCTTCAATCAAAACTAGACAGCCAACAGCAAAGGAAGTGATACAATGTAGTATATAAAAACAAACTACCATTGAATTTATATTATTAAAGTTATGAAAACGTATATTTTTATCCCCCAAAATACATGTTATCAGCTCCATCTGCTTGCCATGTCCTCAAATAGATAAGAGTTGGTTATAAAGATGCAAATGTAACTTAGGCTGGTTTTTAAGTCCTGGGCAGAAAAGGGGAGAAGCGAGAATAGAGGAAAGAAAAGGGAAGAGGAAGGGAGAGGAGTAGGCAAAGGAAATATTAGAGAGAGGAAGGGAACGACGAAGACCGAAAAGAGAGAGAGAGAAGAGAAGGATGAGGAGGTGGAGGAGGAGGAGGAGATAATGGGGAGAGAAGTGGGAAAGTGATCTGAAGTGGTAAATAGACGGATTCAAGAGTATTACGAGGGGAGGGGAGGGGGAGGAAAGAGAGGAGCAGAGAGAGAGAGAGAGAGACAGAGAGAGAGTGAGTTGCAGAGGGAAAGACAGACAAAGAGATAAACAGATAGATGAAAGAAAAGGGGTTGCAGAGGGAAAGAGAAATACACAGAGACAGACAGACAGACAGGCAAGCGTAAAAAGAGTGAACATAGAAAAATAAACAAGGAAATAGACAAGTAGAGAGAGAGAGAGAGTAAATGAAGGGAAGCAAGGAAGGAGAGAAAGAGTGAGAGTGAGGGTGAGAGAGAGATTTACCTAGATTTAGAGATACTCAGACCACTCAGACCTTGTGGTGGTAACGAGACGGTCCCTGGCCTTAAATGCTACTTTTGGAGAGAGAGAGAGAGAGAGAGAGAGAGAGAGAGGAGAGAGAGAGAGAGAGAGAGAGAGAGAGACTGTATGTGCTGTGTCTGTCTCTCAATCCCAGTTCTGCATA
>JAWZYT010007447.1:0-20000 GCA_034508575.1 Petrolisthes manimaculis | reverse complement strand
CATCCTTCCTTCCCTCCTTCACCACCCTTCCTTCCTTCCCCCTTCATTATTATTATCTCCTTCCCCTTCGTTTCGTTTCCATGTCCAATGCTCTCTACCTTTTTGGCTGTGTCCCCTCTCCTCCTCCTCCTCCTCCTCCTCCTCCTCCTCCTCCTCCTCCTCCTCCTCCTCCTCCTCCTCCTCCTCCTCCTCCTCCTCCTCCTCCTCCTCCTCCTCCTCCTTCATGTTCCCTGGGGCCATGTGTTCTCTCCCATCCTCTAATCTGCCGAATGAACAGAACCAATTAAGAACCTGCAGGCAATAACGCAGATAACATAAACATACATGAACAGCTTCCACCCACCCTACCTCTCTCTCTCTCTCTCTCTCTCTCTCTCTCTCTCTCTCTCTCTCTCTCTCTCTCTCTCTCTCTCTCTTAATCTTTAGCATCGCATCCATCTGTACTTTCCATCTCTCTCTGTGTAGCTGTCTATCAATCTATCTCTTTAACTTTACACGAACCTATCTATCTTAAATCTGCCTATCTCCTCATTTTTCTTTCCTCACCTCTCTCTCTCTTTCTCTTCCTACCACTCTCCTCTGCCTCCCTCCCTTTTTCTCATTTTCCTTTCTCCCTGTCTCACTCCCTAATTTTCCATCCCTCCCTCACTTCCTCTCATTTTCCCTCCCTCACTTCCTCTCATTTTCCTTCCCTCCCTCACTCCTTCTCATTATCTTTCCCTCCCTCACTCCTTCTCATGTTCTTTCCCTCCCTCACTTCCTCACATTTACCTTCCCTCCCTCACTTCCTCACATTTACCTTCCCTCCCTCACTTCCTCACATTTACCTTCCCTCCCTCACTTCCTCACTTCCTCACATTTACCCTCCATCCCTCCCTCACATATTCCTTCCCTCCCTCACTTCCTCACATTTACCTTCCCTCCCTCACTTCCTCTCATTTTGCCTCCCTCCCTCCCTCCTTCCTTCTCATTTCGTCTGCCACTCACGCCCTGCCTACCACTCCGTTAGTCTCATGGCTTCTCATTCCACCTTCTCATAGAGTTTTCTCGACTCGGGTTACAACAAATTACGTCGCCGGCTCGTACATCCTCACACAGGTTTTTTTTTTCTTTTTTTTTCTTTTAGGTCATTTGGGAGACCGTGTGTGTGTGTGTGCGTGGTTGAGTGTGGGTGTCTGTGTGGTAGTTGTGGTTGCTTGTTCTTTGTTTGTGTGTGTGTGTATGTGTGTGTGTGTGTGTGTGTGATATCCAAGAATTAAAAGGGTTATATTACACTAGGATTCAGAGTCAGACTTATTATTAACACACACACACACACACACACACACACACACATACACACACACACACACACACACACACACACACACACACACACACACACACACACACACACAGAGGCTACCAACCCTTCTCTCCTAGTGTAGTGAGGTCGTACAGGGAACACAACGAGAGTATGGACTGGGGCTTGGTGTGGTCACGTCAGGTCAGGTTAGGTCAGGTCAGGTCATGCATATAGATAATGTTTGTATCACGACATGTCATGCACACACACACAGACAGTCACGTATCGTCATGCATCCTCCCTGTCATTACATATTTTATTTTTCTCTGTAATCTAGTTATATATATTTTTTTCTTTTTATGTGTGTATTGTTGTTGTTATTCATTTATGGTTTGCATTTCCATTTATTTTTTATATGTACGTAGATAATGTATTTTTCATAAAGCATTATTCTCTGTGATGTAGTCTGAAAATTGGAGATACACGAGTACTTCAAATATTACCACGAAACACACACACACGGATCTATAAAGGAGCTTGTTTCGTGGCATAGTCAAGAGGAATCAGAAGCCTTCAATATTGATACACGAGCACAGGGTCCTTAAAAGGGGACCGCCCGGTTTTTACTCTAGAACGTGTCAGTGAAGTTCGGCCGATTCCAATCAAATTTGGCACATTTATAGGGAATTATAAGAGATAATGATACGTACTTCACAATTGAAAATTAGTCTTCTGGTTTTAAAGTTACGATTTGTTTTAGGCCTAAATCATATCATTACTAAAACTCTATCTTCTTCAATTCCAATTAAATCATCTTGCTGTGCAATTGAATAAACTCACAGAAAGTATATCTAAACTTTCACCGTCGCAAATGTTGATACTTTTCCTGATAGACATCTTAGAGGAATAGAAAGTTATACAAACTTTTTTTTGTTATTTTTCCGATTTTAAAAATAGCCATACGAAAACGAGAAGGATTTTGTAAAATCCGAACGGTGAATTTATAGAACTTTTTACGAGCTTTAGAATGATATACATGCGATCCTTCTACACACACACATAGGCTACCAACCCTTCTCTCCTAACACACACATACACACATACACACACACTTATTAACTTGGACGTAAAACTTAGCAACACAAGATGAACAAAACCTGTAACACAACTTCTCAACAACATCAGTCAACTTGTGAATGGAGGGAGTGGAAAAAGATTTATTTATTTATTTTATTTTATGTAAGCCGGGCAAGGGATAATGAGATGCTACTATTTTTTAGGGTGAAGTGAACAATGAATACATAGCTTGGTTTATATATAGTAACTGACTCCCAGGTAGATAAGGTAAGGTTAGTTAATTAAGTCTCTCTCTCTCTCTCTCTCTCTCTCTCTTTTTCAGACCTAGATCTCTGTGGAAAATGTATGGCGTGTGGGAATTATTTGTGTGTGTGTAAATGTGTTTGTGTGTGTGTGTGTAAATGTGTGTATGTGAGTGTGAGTGTGTTTGTATGTGTGCACCTCCTTTTACATCCACTTATCTCCACTTTCCCGATTCTCTTCTCCATCCCTTTCTCTATTCCCCTTCCTCTTCCCTCCTATCTCTCTTCCCCTTTATTCAACCTTCATCCCCTTACCTCATACCTTACTCTAGCTCCCTCTCTCCTTTTATCCCTCTCTACCTCTCTTCCTTCCTTCCTTCCTTCCATCTCCTCCTCCTTCCATCATTATTTCAGTTTCATCATTCCTTCTTTCCTTTCTTTTCAATCCTTTTTACAACTTTTCCTTGTCCAATCTTTTCACATCCCTTTCCATTCCTTGCCTTCTCCCTCCCTTCTTCCCACTCTCCCTCCCTTTTTCCCACTCTCCCTCCCTTTTTCCCACTCTCCCTCCCTTTTTCCCACTCTCCCTCCCTTTTTCCCACTCTCCCTCCCTTTTTCCCACTCTCCCTCCCTTCTTCCCACTCTCCCTCCCTTTTCTCCCTTTTCAATCTCTCCTTTCTCTTCTCACCTTTGTCTCCACTGCCCTCCCTCCCTCCCTTCCTTTATACATGTCCTTACTCTCTTACCTCTACCCCCTCTCCCCCCTCTCCCCCTTCACCCTTCCTCACTCTCCTCCTTATATTTTCTCTACCCTTCCCCTCCATCCTCCTTCCTCTCTCCTCCCTCCCCGCTCCCATCTTCCCTCCCAAGTCTTCCCTTCTTTATACCTTCTCCCATCTCTCCTCCCTCTTCCCTCCACCCTCCATCCTCCTCGCGTGTTTTTTCTTCCCTACCTCCCTACACCCTCCCTCCCTCTCTCCCTTTTCACCCTCAATAGTCTCGTATAGCCTCTCCACCCCTCTGCCTCCTCCCCCCTCACTCCTCCCCTTCCTTCCCTCTGCCTCCCTCTACCTCCTCCTCCCTCCTCCCTTCCTCACCTTTACTCCTTTCTTCCGTGTTACATTCATCTTTCCAATGACTCTTTCCTCTTTCTTTTCCTTTTGCCTTTCCTTGTCATTCTTTGTTGGTATTTATGTTCATTTTATATCTTTCCCTTTCCTTTTTACTTTCATCTTCCTCTTTTCTTTTTATTTTCATTTTCATTTATATTTTTATCTTCCTTAACTCCATCCACTTTTCTATCTTTTCCTTCTCTTAGTATTTTTTACTCCAACAGCCTCATATGGACTAATAAAACTGCTGCTGTTTAATTGACTTACTTTGTGTTCCTTCCACCTCTCCTTCTTTCTACCCCCCCGCCCTCGTCTCGCCTTACTCCCTGTCTCAAGTTCTCCCTTTCCTCCCTTCTCTTTCGTGTACATCCTTACCGTCCTCCTTTCCTCATTATTCCCAACCCTCATCCGTTCCTGCGTCCCTTTCGTACTCGTCTTTGTGGTCTGTCATCGTTATTTCTTCCCTATCATCCCTCCTTCCATTCTTCCCTTCCCCCTCCCCCTCCCTCCCTCCTTAGCACTGGACTGGTAAGGTAAGCTGGCTTGGGTAGGACTGGGTAAAGAAGAGTAGGAAGGTAGGGTAGAAGGGAGATGAACAAAGGTAGGATAGAAGGAAGATAAGCTACACAAATTTCGTTTTATACACAAAATAGAAAGACACTTATGTAGAACTCGAGTAGTGGACGAGTGGAACAAGCCTCATAAAGAAATAGTAAATGCAAAATCAATAAATAGTTTTAAAATAGGCTGAATCGTTACAAGGACACAAAATGATAGGTCTAAATCAGGTAATGCCAAGAACTGGAGCAACAGGCCTTCTGCAGTTTCCTAACTTTTTATGTTCTTAGGATCAGGCAGGACTTGGTTGATTTGGGAAGGATTTGGTACGAAAGGGTAGGAAGTGGTAGAGAAGAGTAAGGTAGGTGGATGAAGGGAAGTGAGAGGTAAGTTATAATAGAATAAGGCTGAGTAGGAGAACAGAACCAAAATTAAGATTATTATATGTTAAAAATGTTTAGGACTGGGTTTCACAGGGTAGAGTTGACTAAGCAAAAGTACTGTAAGTTCAAAGTAACTGGGGTTGAGTTAAGGATAGTACTTTGTATGGCAGTGTACGCTGGGGTAAACTATGGTATTACAAGGTGGTCTTAAGGGATAGGTCCAAGTACGCAGGTCATAGAAGGCAGTAGGTAGGTAGGCAGGAAGGTAGGTAGGTAGGCAGGCAGGCAGGCAGGCAGGTAGGTAGGTAGGTAGACAGGTAGGTAGGTAGGTAGGAAGGCAGGTTGGTAGGTAGGAAAGCAGGTAGGAAGGCGGCTCAGCAGATAGGGAGTCAGGGAGGTGTGAGTGAGTGTCTACCTGGGTTGTAATCAATATCTGGATCAGCATATTCCTAATACTGGTGCCGCCGAGAAGAGCTTGTTGGGGTGGAGGGGGGGGGGATAGGAGAGGAAGAGATGTGTGAAAATGGGGTTGAGAGGGAAGGGGGGAGGAAAGAGATCGTCAATGGAGGAGTGGAGAAAGAAGTGTGAAGAAGGAGGGAAGGTGGGAGGGTGGGATGGTATTGGTTGTAAGTAGAGGGAGGTGAATGAAGTGTGAAGTTGAGGGAAGTAAGGAAGGAAGGAATGAGGTAAGTGAATAAATGTAAGTGTGAGGGGATTATGGCTATGTGGGATGTAGGAGAAATAAATAATATGTGACGGGGAAGGAGGGAGTTCTTAAAATGGAGGCGCCTGTAGGGTGTGTGTGTTGAAGCTGAGGGGAGGGGGAGATGAAAAGGTCGTACGTAGGTGGTGATGGTATGAATGCTGAAAAGGGGGAATGAATTTGAGTATTGGGAGAACGTATAAGAAAAAGGGAGAGAGGGATTATACGACTTAGGAGGGAGAGGTGAGAGGTAGAGAGTTAATCCTGGAGGAGGGAGGGAGTGAATTGGAGTATGTAGGAGGAGGGAGAAAGGGAAGGTGGGAGGGGAATGTCTACTTTGAGGGTGAAGGTAAGAGGAGGTGGTCCAACTTGAATTTATTAAGGTGTTTGAGTAGGTAATAGAGGGTAGGAAAAAATGTAAGTTAGATATGGAATGTACAGTTGCCTCAAAGTATTTCTTTACCCCCTACCGTGGCTGTGGAGTGCATGTGGCATCGTTGGACATGTTCGGATCACATTTGAAACATTATAATATCACATCTTATACATTATGAACATTGAAGATTCCGAAACAGTGGTTCATTGTGTTATCCTTAAATATGATTCAACAAGGAGATTGGTCTCAATCATAAATGTGACTCTAGTACCGGTATTGCTACACTGCCACATCTACTCCAAACACAAAAGAGGGGGTAAAGGAACACCTTGAGGCAACTGTACAGTCGCGGCACATAGTCTTTGAACAGACTTCCCCTTTACACCCTGGTTAAGGACTATGTGCCGCGACTGTACAGTAGTGTGAGGAGTGTGACAGCTTTAGATTAGAAAATAGATGGAGAAATTGGGGGGTTAGGGGGGAAGGGGATTGTATGAGCGATGAGAACGTGAGAGAGCGAGTGGAAGGAGCCGTAATACATAGCAATGAGAGGCAGAGCTTGGGAGAAGGAAAGGGGGGTATGAAAGAGGGAGGGAGGGAGGGCAAGGTTGAGTGAGGAGGAAGGTAGGTAGGTAGGTAGGTAGGGTGAGAGTGGGTGATGGGGGGGGGGGGTTAGTGACGTGGGAGTAAAGTGAAGAAATTGAGTTAATATCGCATTTGCACGTAGTGAATGCGAGAATGGTTGGTGATGTGGAGAGGCAGAATGTAAGTGAAAGTGAGGGTGGGAAGGGAGGGAATAAATGTGAGAGTGCATGGTTGAGTGATAAAGGGAATAGTGTGAGAGTGACAGACGATGATGATGACGATAATAAAAATGAAGATAATGATGATAATGATAATATGTTTTTATGTATGTATGTTTTGTCGACATTTATGTGCGTGTGTGACAGCATACACGGAGCCAGTGAGCGAGAAAGGTTTGTTTTGTGTCTGGGATAATGGCAGGTGGGTTAGGATATGTATTTGTGCGTGTGTTTATTTTGCTTTTATTTATTTATTTATATTTGTGACTGAAATCAATACAAGTCTGCCAATGTACATGAAGTTTCTGTTCCTATTGACCGAGAGATAAGCCCAACCATTAAGAAATATATATTTATATATATTTTTTCACATTCTTAGTCACTTCTTTCATGGCATTGGTAAACACTTAAAATACCACTTATCCATAAATCCAGATATTGATATATTGGTGTAAACGATCCCTTGTTCTCGATTCTCTTTGGTAAAACTAAAATAATGTGTAGTAAAATATTTGTAATGGTATAATAATAATCCTTAGAAAGTGAACCTCAGGACAAACTAATTCTTCCAATCTGTCCCAGGAAATAAATAGCCAAGGTTGGTAAGTAAGTATAGTGGGTGGGAAATAACTCATGTACCCAAGTGTATAGTTTATAATTATGTCCATCAGGTCACCCACATTATGTTGCCTCCTTCGTATTACTTAAAATATGTTCTGTATGTATGTCACGTCAAAGCTAAGAATTGAATGTTGCTTTGTATATTTCCCTGCTGTAGAATAATATATAATAATGATATGGAAGATGTAAACACAAACTCCCATGTTGATGAAAGGTGTTTTTTTATGCACGTCACCATAAATAATTAAAAAGGTATTAGTCCTGATATTCTCCATGTTAAATTAATTGAGATGTGCGACGTGCAAATCCCCATACATATTCATTAAGTGTAATTATGATTTTCACTGGAAATCTCATACATAGTTTCCGGGTGGACAATCTATCTATGCTTATATGAATTAGAAAAAGATATATGGCGGAGAATCTATCTATGCTGATATTAATTCGCAAGAGATATATAGCGGGGAATCTGTCTATGCTTATATTAATTCGCAAGAGAAATATGATTGTGGAATCTGTCTATGCTTATATTAATTCGCAAGAGATATATGCGGGAATCTGTCTATGCTTATATTAATTCGGAAAAGATATATGGCGGAGAATCTATCTATGCTTATATTAATTCGCAAAGAAATATGACCGGGGAATCCGTCCGTATCTATTAAATCAAGTCCATTCGGTTGGTGTCAGAGGCTGATGGACGGCATGATGCAAAACGTCATGTACAAATCTGATGACTTCTGACCCAGATGATGTCCAGTTGCAGGCATTACTACCCAGCGGCATTACTCAACTGATGGATGGATGGATGGATGGATAGATGGATGGGTTAGTGGGTGAGTAGAGATGGAGGGAGGGATTAATGGTTAGATGGAGGGATGGATTAATGGTTGGGTACTGTTGGTGGGTTAATGGATTAGTGAATAGATGGATGGGTTAGTGGGTGGGTAGAGAGATGGATTATTGGTTGGGTTCCATTGGTGGGTGAATAGATTTGTCAATAGATGGATGAGTAACTGGGTAGATGGATTGGTTGAGTGGCTGAATAAATAGTTAAATGGATGATTGAATGGATGAAAGGATAGGTATAGACAGGTAGATGTCAACGTACTGTCATTGATGTGAATACAGTCCTACTAAACTTGACTATACCGTGAGTTTTAGTAGTTAAACGTGCGTAGGTGGGACCGTAGACTTTATTACATTTAATTTTCATCTCTTCTGTTATGGGGATTATAATTGTGGTCTCTTTGGGAGGGGGGGGGGAGTAACTGAAGCCAGCAAGTTAAATACGAATAGGAGATCTGCTTTGTAGTACGGCTAGGAGGAGTCAGTAACCTGTAAATTCTCCATCAGCGAATTATTATTATTATCACTTGAGATCTGCTGCCAATTTTACTCCTCCTATAAACCAGAGCTGACGAGACGTTCACAGACGAATAATTAGTTGGTTGGTTGTGAAATATAATAGCCACATCCACTCTCATGTTCAGCCGCTTGTATTATTTACCTGCTGGCTATTGACACTAAACCTTCAGCGGCATTATTCGGTGAGGGAAGGCATTTCTGTAAAACATTTTAACTGTTGCCTTGTAATTGGTCCACTGAACACAAGCCCTTTAAATTCAGCATTAATTTACTAAATACCGTCTGGTTTAAAAGTAAGAAGTAAGAGTCACAGTGGTCCACTTTGATCTATAGACAGACTGTATGAGTAAAAAAAAGAGAAGAGTTGGTATTTGTCAACTTTGAGGAGTGGGTATACGGTAACAATTGCAAATGCATGATGAGAGAGGGTAAAGTGCAATCCGTATATTAGTAATCATCGGTATTGAAGAGTTCCTCCATGGCCGGCCGTGGTAATGATAAATGTATACAAATGAATACAAAGGAAGTCAAACAGCAGAAGTAATTAGCCTCCTTCTGGTCCATTCGAGACTCACTGTGCTATCTTTGTCTACAGTAGTGTTAAAGGGGCAAGTTCAGTGTTGGTAAATCTGGAGCAACTGATTTCTCCAAACTATTCCAAGCAACGGGCCGCTACCATTATATTTGTTTATGTGGTCTGTTTCCTGGCATACTTTGGGGGAATCAAGACGCTCCAATGTACCTAAAATATACTATACCCCTTAAAAATGTTCCTCCATCCTCCGTGTCATATTATTTAGTAATAAACTGTACATCCGTGATCTGTGTACCGACTGTTCTTTAATATTCTTAAAATATTATACGTATCTAGAAATTACGACTGGAAATGTGTGTGTGTGTGTCTGTGTCTGTGTGTATCTGTGTCTGTGTCAGTGTGTGTGCGTGTGTGTGTATGTGTGTGTGTGTGTGCGTGTATGCGTGTGTATGCGTGTGTGTGTGTGTGTGTGTGTGTGTGTGTGTGTGTGTTTGAACGTACATTTATAAATACGTAATATACACCGCCACATTATATTGCTTCACCATTGTTAACCCCCTGGCTATTATTGAAAGTGTACTGATGCAAATATTTTCTACTGATGTTGTGTTGATACAGGTGTTAGTGTTGTCATGGTTCAAGTGACGAGAGGCCAATAATTGTGTGTGTGTGTGTGTGTGTGTGTGTGATGCTGATAGTGTGATGATACAGTGTTGGTATGGTATGATGGTGGTGGTATTTTAACCCGTCGTTCTTTAAGTACTGTTGATGATGTAGTTATTTATTTATTTTCTGTTGATGTTGATAATGTTAATACAGATAGATAGATGTTGGTGCTCTGAGGGTTGAAGTGAGAAGAGGCCAATAATGGTGTGATGTTATGGTGGTAGAGAGTTAAATGTGTGGGACTAAACATAATAATATCACTTCGTCAAAATACTCCTACTTGTGTTTTTTTTTTTTTTTTTTTTCCGGATGTGTTCTAAAAAGATATAAAAATAGTTGGGGTGATGTGTGCAGTAGAGAAGGTGTTGTTGTTGTTGTTGTTGTTACACCGCCCCACCCCGAAGGGGATATTTATTTATTTATTTATTTATTACACCACCCCACCCCGAAGGTGTATTGCTTTCGGTGCTGGATATTTATTTATTTATTTATCTGTTCGTGTGTCTGTTTTAAATCTAGCGTCCACATTTTTTGCTGTATGATGTTCATTTTTTTTCTATTGATAGATATTCATCATAAAACAAAATTATTAACTTTTGGGCAAAATCGGTCGAAGGTCAAGGTCACAAAAAAATAAAGATAGCAAAGGGCGAGTGGTCGCTGGCATCTTTTATTTTAAGGGGCGGTGTTGCCATCGAATGATGTTTTCTTGTTGTTGTTGTTGTTGGTGGTGGTGGTGTTCTTCTATAAATTGATATAGTATCCAGCTTCACCTTTATATATCGTTGATTGGTTACTGGCATCGTAGAGTGGTGATGATTCGTCGTTCGTACAGATGAGAGAGAGAGAGAGAGCGTGTGTTGGAAGCTGCTACAGTACAGTTGTACAATGTGTCTCCACTATCACACTTCTACCTCATACATATAGTGTATAATTGTTGGTACACTCGACCGGTGTTAGGTTAAAAGTTGTGGGGTATACTGTACTGTATGTATGCGTTATTGCGTGTGTGTGTGTGTGTGTGTGTGTGTGTGTGACGGTACAATATAATATCACATCACCATAACACACTCTGGTTACTTATTTGGTCGTAGATGTTGTTAGTGACGATTCATTAGTAAACTTGTCCTTCTGACAGGTGTCCAGTTACTGAGGGTATGTCATGTGTAGGTGTGATAGTACATGTAGGTGATAGTATATGTAGTTGTGATAGTACATGTAGGTGTGATAGTACATGTAGGTGTAGGTGTGATAGTACATATAGGTGTTTGGAAGCGTCTACACTGCTACAATATATAGCTTCACCATTATAACCCCTGGCTGTTATCTAGGGTGGAACATCTAATACATTGCTGACACTTTATCTCCGCCCACAATCAGGCACTCTGGCGATATATATTGGTCGTTTTTCATAAGGGGGATTGAGGGCCCTGGGGGAAGGTGTGTTGGAGGGGACAGGTGAAACACGGTGGTGGGGTTCAATGTCACGAGAAGAGGAGGAGGAGGAGGAGAAGAAGGGAGGAGGAGGAGGAGGAGGAGGAGGAGGAGGAGGAGGAGGAGGAGGAGGAGGGGGAGTCAAAAGAGAGATGAGGGATTGACATGTAACGGAAACAGGAAATGAAGTAGGGAGTGTATGGCATGTAACACGATAGGAGGGGAGTGAAGGAAAGGGGGGGATGATTGAGTTAATGTGATTTAGGGAGGAGATGGAGGAAGCAGAGGTAACACGACAGAGAATGGAGGGAGGGGAAAGGTGACATGGTAAGGAGGACTGAAGACAGGGGGATGACACCAAGGGAAAGTGGTAGAAAGTGACGTGATTGAATGAGAGTGAGTAGGGAGGGAGGGTTGGTGGCGACATGATTTAATGGTGGGAAGAACGACAACGCCATATAGGAGGAAGGGTTAGTTAGGGGAAGGCATAACAAATTAAAGGGAAGGTTGTGACGTGATGGATGGTGAGAGGAGATGACACGAAATAATAATAATAATAATAATAATAATAATAATAATAATAATGGAGAAGGGGAGAGGACGACATGGGATAGTGTGAGGGACAGGACTGACACGACAAAGTAATTAGATTGGAGAGAGTGTTGACATGAAATAGAGATTGTGTGTGTGAGAAGAGGAAACACAACAGTCACCCATCGTTATAATTATTTGGCCAGCTGGACTATAAGGGTTTTTGGGTAGGGATTAGGGCTAGGTTGGTCTTGCTTAAGGTCCCTCCCTGCCTTCCTGTGATCGTGTATGAGACTTGGTAGCTTCTGATTCCACCTGACTATGCCACGAAACAAGGGTCTTCAATTTTTTTTTTTTTTTTTTTTTTTTTTATATATAATATAGATGGTGTTTAGTGGTAATGTTTGAAGGACTCACCCACCTCCAAATTTTTTTACTACATCACATAAACTTATATAATGTTATCCACTATGTAGCTGTTCTCCTTTACATGACGTGATTGCTTCAGATATTAAATTTTAGTTGATATAATAATAACTCGTCTACATACATTGCGTGTTGTAGAGTCTTTCATACTACACCATTCATTCATTCATTGAGTACCGGAGAGTTGCCCTGAGGTGTGATGGGAGGTTTTCAAATTGTTTCGTACAGTGAGCGTTTGGGTGAGGGTCGAGTTCATTACGGTTAGGGTGGGACTGGGCCATTGCGGGTAGTGATCGAAAACTTACGGATACACTGACACTATTTCTTTGGGTCGACCGTATAAAATATATATGTATGCCGGTATTGGCTACCTTTCTATCAATTCTGTTCTCATTTTTTATTCCTCGAGTGTGACTGTGGAAGAAAGAGACTCGCTTTTTACGTGTCTAAACATTTTTCTACTTCAGCCTTTCTAAAACGGGAGGAGGTAAAATGAAAGGAATAAAAACAAAACACAAAAACTCTAGTGTTATTTAAAAGTCTTGACATTTTTCACTGCTGCTTTTGGGAGTGCATGTGTATACGAGTTGTCGCCTGTATTGGTCTCTTTCTTGTTTATTTATTTTTTCCTTGTGAATAGCGCACTTAGTACTGGTCGACTGTCTGTTAATACCTACACATAGTTATATTATATTATACACATATGTCCAGTCATCCCTCCCTGCTGTTTTTCTTGTCTACTTGAGCTTTGAAAATCATTGTGTTGATACGAAGACACTGGAGGATTCACTTTATCACACTGCTTTGTATTCAGATTAAAATATTGATAGAGAATATGTTTTTCTCTGTTGCAGGTGGAAGGGGGGGGGGGAGCGGGAGTGGGGGGCGGCATGGGGGGTTAGACGAGGGGGGATTTCACCCACTAACCTACCGTATATATAGTTAAAGAGTGTCCTGATCTGACCCACATTCCATATAGCCTATAGTAGTTGAGTCTCTTCCACGTGCATTGTTTCATTTTCCCTCTCAATCTGAACTGGCTTAGGTGGCATATTGGTTGGCTTTTTAGTAAATATAGGATGGCCATTGTAAATATAAACCTTTTCCATTAACCATAAGCCCCTTTCCTCGATAACCTGTTTTAACGGCAGTGTGGTGTTGCCGGCGAATTGGACGATACAGTTCATACGAAAATGGCACGAAGCACCACCTGTACCCCCCAGAGAGAGAGAGAGAGAGAGAGAGAGAGAGAGAGAGAGAGAGAGAGAGAGAGAGAGAGAGTTAGAGAGAGAGAGAGAGACAAAGAGTTAGAGAGAGAGAGAGAAAGAGAGAGAGTGAGTTAGAGAGACTCACTCACTCACTCACTGACTCTGTTTCGTGGCACAGTTCTGGTAAATCAGTCTAGGCTCCATTTGGTCTACCCCCTCACATCCCCTTTAACACGGTCACGGGGGTACAGTGAAGTGTGTGTGTGTGTGTGTGTCAGGGGGGAACAATATACATGCACACCCTCTCTCAACCTTCACTACCCACCCCACCCTCCTCGCCGCCCCCTCCGTATTGGTGAGGGTGGTGGTGGAGGGGGTGGTGGTAGGTGAAGCTCTAAAAC
Source organism: Petrolisthes manimaculis (assembly GCA_034508575.1). NCBI lineage: Eukaryota > Metazoa > Arthropoda > Malacostraca > Decapoda > Porcellanidae > Petrolisthes > Petrolisthes manimaculis. The sequence goes on along the minus strand of JAWZYT010007447.1, from coordinate 6,271 downwards.
ATTTTCTACAAAAATTTCCATTCGTGCCTGGCTTTGGGGTATACGGGTGGTTTGGTCGTGTGTGTGTGTTCCCGTGTGTGTGGTAATTCAACTTGAACCTAATTGAGATTGTTGCAGATCCTCACAAGCCTCACTTGCACACTGCATTGCCAAACATTTAGATTTTACTGAATGTTTCCCAGTTATAGGAAACGTTTTTTTTTTATTTGATGCAACATTTTACAGTGTGCATGGGAAAAAAATTGTTATTTTTGTTTAAAGTACTCACGATTTTTGCTTGAAGTTCAATTTTTTTTTTTTTTTTAATGATCACTATTGACTTATCAAACTACGAAATTTTCCTCACCGATAGCTTTAACACACACACACACACACACACCAGACACGCACAACACACACACCAGACACGCACAAAGACTCGCGCACAACACAAACACTCCCACACAGACACGCACACAGACTCGCACACGCACACGCACACACACACACACACACACGTACACACACACACACACACACACACGCTGGTGCTCTCCCCTCATATCCTGGTGGCCGGTGTAAGCCTCTATTTATTTTTGACCTGAGGCTTGTGTTGCGAGAGAACCTTATTCACACCACTCTCTCTCTATCTCGGTCTATCTCGGTCTATCTCTCTCTATATCTCTCTATCTCGGTCTCAATTTTTCTCTCTTTCGTTCTCTTTCGTTCTCTTTTTCTCTCTCTTTCGTTCTCTTTCTCTTTCTTTCTCTTTTTATCTTTCTCTTTTTTATCTTTCTCTTTTTATCTTTCTATTTCTCCTATTTTATCTCTCCGGAGTGAAGACAAGAAAGGGCAAAGAGAACTGAAGACAAATGGAAATAACTGACTACCAAATGTTTACACTCTACTTCCCTCTTGTTTCTCTTTTCTTTTTCCTTTCCTCTTTTTAATCTCTGTATTTTTTGTTAGTTTTCTAATCCAGTCAACGAAACAAAGTAGCACGTAACATAAATTATCCATCACCAAGACAGGCAGCCTCACCAACTAACCCTCCTCTTCCTCCTCTCCTCCTCCTCCTCCTCCTCCTCCTCTCCTCCTCCTCCTCCTCCTCCTCCTCCTCCCTCCTCCTCCTCCAGTGACATAACCTTACCGAGTTATCTACCATTTATATCAAAGTTCCACCTAAGCACTCATAGCTCTGTCCTCTCCAAACTTGATCCGGAAACGTTTTAGTTACCCTATCTATTTTTTCTTTTCTTTTTAAAGGGGTTATAATTATGTACACTTGTGATACATAATCCCTGACCAGAGACGAACAGCATGCACCACACATACCCTTCATACGAACTCACAGCCTCGATACGTGTACTGGGTGGGGAAATGAGCAATACCAGGTGATTCGAAGCTTTCTGCTCCTCACACTCTAGTCAGAAAGTGTTTATCACGAGTGTACAGTGTTGGTAAATCTGTAGCAACTGATTCCTCAAACCAAACTGTTCTAAAAGCAATATTGTTTTATTTTATCTAGCCCTGGTTCCTGGCATATATACATTGTAAGTGTTGTTGTGACTGAAATAGTAATACAAGCTGTGATAGGATTCTCTTGATTCCTGAATATTGTGATAGGAATACTGTAGTAACAAACACTCTTAACTCTAGCCTGCTGTGATTGGATCGTACCAGTTGATACAGATGGAAAATAGACATACTAGTAGTGATACAAATAACAACACGGCTTATAAATAGACGAAAATAGTCATACATAGTAGTGATACAAATAGCAACACGGCTTATAAATAGACGGAAAATAGACGTACATAGTAGTGATACAAATAGCAACACCGCCTATAAATAGAGAGAAAAATAGTCATACATAGTAGTGATACAAATAGCAACAACAACACCGTTTGTAAATAAAAACACATAGTAATACGAGCTACATGCGATTAAAAATAGCAGTACTCGTCGTCGTTATGGTGTTTCACTTTTGCAGCCCCTGACATTTGAGACTTGGGAATGGTTGTGCCTCAGTTCTGGATTGGGGAGGATTGAGGGCGTGTTTTCCCGAGGGTGTGAAAAGATGGATAGCCGTTTGATTCTGCCTTTCAATCTCCTCCACTTCCCCTCTCTCACTACCTCCCTCCCTCCCCCCTCTCTCACTACCTCCCTCCCCCCCTCTCTCACTACCTACCTACCTCCCTCCCCTCTCTTTCTCCTCTTTTTTTTCTGCCTACCTCACTACCTACCTCCTCCCTCTTTCTCCTCCTCTTCCCCTCTCTCACTACTACCTACCTTCCCCCTCCCTCTTTCTCCTCTTTGTTCTGCCTACCTCTCTTCTCTACATCCTCTTCTCTCTATCCTCTTCTCTCTGCCTACATCCTCCCTTTCCCTTCCAACCACCTCCCTCTCCCTACTTCCCTAGTTTACTTTTCCTCCCTTCTCTTTTTTCCTCCTCCCTCTCACTACTTTTTCTCCCTGTCTATCACCCCTACTTTCTTTCTCTTCTTCCTCCCTCTCCTCCTCTCATCACCCACACCTTCAAAGCTTTCATTCCTTCTTCTTACTCCTTCTTTGTCCTTCCTTAACTTTTACTCCTTTCAAATCCTCTCCATCTTCTCCTTAGTCTCCATTACTTTTTTGTTTCCTTTTCGTCTCCTCTTTCATGGTCCAAATTCCTCGTGCCAACTCTTTCCTTCCTCCTCTTTCCTTCCTCCTCTTTCCTTCATCTTCTATTTCTTCATCTTCTCTTTTTTATCCTCCCTCTCTCACTCCTCCCCACTATTCACTTCACTCTCCCCTCATCCTCATCCTCTATCTCCTCACGCCTCTCCCTCCCCTTCTTCCACCTCTCTCTCTCACCTTTCCCTCTTTCTGCTCCCCTCCTTACTTTTACAACTTCTTCTTCCAAACTCTTACCTCTTCTTACTTTCTCATATTTCTTCCCAAACTTAATCTCTCCTCCCTTCTCTCCTTCTCACTTCTTCCAGTACGCTTTCCCTACTCTCTCTCTCTCTCTTTCTCTCTCTCTCTCTCTCTCTCTCTCTTTAAATCTAAGTACGAGCCTCATAACCTAGATGTCTTTGTGTTTAGTGAATTCAGTTCTATTTCCCTCCCTCCAATTCCACTCCTATCCCATCCATCCATTCCTCACTTCTCCCACCTCATCCTATCTATCCCCATTCATCCCTCTCTTCTCTCATCTCTTCCTACCTATCCTTTCATTCTTTTTGTCTTTCTCACCTCTTTTCTCTTCTGTCTACCTATTTTTATTTTTATTTTTCGTCCCCTGTGTAGTGTGGTAAACAAACTGGGTAGAATAAACACCAGAGTAGAGGCAAAATAATGTTGTATTGATGTTTGTACTATACCAGACATCGATCAGAATACAAAGGCCTTGTTGTATTCTGATGGATGCTTGTATAGGATTTACGTCAATAGGATATTTTGTCTCTCCTTGGTGTTTGTTTCTGTTATGTCCCCTCTTTCCTCCTTCCCCTTTCTTCTCTCCTTTATCTCTGCCATTTCCTCTTGTTTTCACTTTGATTCTATTATTTTGTCCTCTTTCCCTTTATTCTCTCCTTTATCTCTGTCATTTCCTCTTGTTTTCACTTTGATTTTATTATTATGTCCTCTTTCCCTTTCTTTTCTCCTTTATCTCTTCCATTTCCTCTTCCACTTCCTCCTCTTTTCCTTTTTCTCACATCCTCTTTTCCCTCTTTCACCTTCCCACTCCATCTCTCCCTCTTCCACATCTCCCTCTTCCACCATTTCCTTTCCCTCTTTCACCTCATCCACCTTTTGTCTCTCTATAGGCCCCTCTCTCAGAAGTCGACTTTCAGCTGTTATTTCCTCTTCTCCCCTCGTCCCATTTTCTTTTTCCAACCAACCCTACCCTACTGTAGTTCACTTTCTCTCTCTCTCTCTCTCTCTCTCTCTCTCTCTCTCTCTCTCTCTCTCTCTCTCTCTCTCTCTCTCTCTCTCCATTTATCCTTCCCTCATCTCTTTTGGGTTTGTTTTGCCTCCTCTCCCTTTCTCTGGGTATTTATTCTGCCTCTCCCTTTCTCTCATGTCTTATCTGGTGTATCAGTCCCGTCCCTCTACTCTCCCTCTCCTCTCCCTCTCCTCTCCCTCTCCTTCTCCCTCTCCCTCTCCCTCTCCCTCTCCCTCTCCTTCTCCCTCTCCTTCTCCCTCCCTCCCTACCTACCTATTCTCCCCTCTCCTTCCTCTCCCTCATCTTCCCTATTTTTTCCCTCTTACCCACCTATTCTCCTCTACTCCCTACTTTTCCCCCTCTCCCCTCCTCCTCCTCCTCTTTCTCCCAACCTTCCTTTTCCTGTTTTCTGGATCTTGTTTTTGTTTGTTTGTATGTTTGTTTGATATTTAGTTTGGTTTGGTTTGTTGTATATGTCCATTTTTCTCTATAGGTCTGACTGAGGCTGTGATGTTTTTCGTGTTGATTTTCTTACTCTCTCCTTTCTCTATTTCTCTCATACGGTACTCTTTGCTGTCTCTCTCTCTCTCACACACACACACAAACACACACACACCTATTTTTGTATCTATAACCAATACACATAAAAACACGTATATAGAGTATATTTTAGGAAACGCCAATATAGTGAGGAAAATAGTGTGGTGTAATAATATGAAGTACAAGCAGAGATAAAAATTGTATTGCTTCTTCTTCTCCTGTAATATTCTCACGTTCACAACACACCAACGCTAAAAAGGTTATGATAGTGGATTATTGTGTTCTGTGTGTGTGTGTGTGAAGAGTGATAGAGAGTGAGTGAGAGTGAGAGGAGAAGGATGTGTGTGGGTGTGTGATAGAGAAAATGAAAGAGAGATAGAGGTAATAATAGTGAGAGGAGAGGGATGTGTGTGGGTTGGTGGGTATGAAAAAGTAAGTGTGTGTGCGTGTGTTTGTGTGTGTGTGTGTGCAAGAGAGTGAGTGAAAGAGGCGAGAGACGTGTGTGGTTGTGTGTAGGTGTGTGTGTGTGTGTGTGTGTGTGTGTGTGAGAGAAGAGAGAGAGAGAGAGAGAGAGAGAGAGAGAGGAGAGGCGTGTGTGGGTGTGAAGCCAGGTTAATCGATGAGGGAAGGCTATAGAAACAAGGTGCTGGAGTTAGGTAAAGGAAAATATAGAGGCTGGTTAGGTTAGGTTAGGTTAGGTGGTGGTTGAGAGTGAAGGAAGGGTGAAGAGAGGCAAGCAGGACGGGGGAAATAGAGAAAGGAGGAGGGGTGTAAGGATGGGGGTTGGGGCAAATTGGAAGGAAAAGGACGGGAGGGAAAGGGAGGTTGGAAGATAGGAGTGTGTGTGTGTGTGTAAGGGAAGGGGGAAATTAGAGGGGAAGGAAGGGGGTGGATATAAGGAAGAAAAGTCGAGGAGAGGGGAAATGAGGGGAGGAAGGAAGCTGAGAGTGTGGACGTGAGGGAAAGGAAAATTGAGGGAAGGTCTCTGAGGGAAGTACATGGAATTGAGGAGTAGGAAAAGAGGGGAAAGGGATATCAAGAAAGGAGGAGGTTCAAGGGGAAGGAAGGAAAATAAGAGGAGAATTTATGTGTGAAGAGACAGAGAATATGTATGAGAGTCGTAGGAAGAGGAGAATGTAAGGAGTGACAGAGAATAGGAAGGAGAGTATGAGAGGAAGAGGAGAATATGAGAAGAGACAAAGAATGGAAAGGAAAGTATCAGGGGACGAGGATAAGATGAGGAGGGACAGAGAATGGTAAGGAGAGTGTTGAGGGAAAAGAAGAGGATAGATTTATTAATGGAAACAGGACCAGAACCTATAGTGTCAACAGTAGAGAGAGAGAGAGAGAGAGAGAGAGAGAGAGAGAGAGAGAGAGAGAGAAATATATATAATAACACCTAACCTTATGAAGTCACAGTCAGTTGGTGCTGTTTAGATGTCAAATCCTGAGTGATGTTGGTTTGAATGACATTTGTGCAAGCTGTATAAAAGGAATAGAGGACAGGCTTTTTACCCACCCAAAGCATGTCCCACTATTCCTGCACCCCTCCCCCCACCCAAGCCTGTCCCCTACTCCCGCACTCCTTAAGAAAAACCCCAGAATATAATAAGATGGTGGGTTGTTGTGTAATGGAGTGTTCGTTTGCTACCAAAGTGATTAAAGAAATGTAATTATGTTCTACTCTGAGAATTGATTTAGCCTATTTTGTTTGGTAGAGCCGAGGCACCCTACCCACCCAGGCCTCTGAAGTAATCAACGTCTGGAGTACTGTAATTAACAACACTACTACTACTATTCCCACTACTATTACTACTTCCA
>JAWZYT010007446.1:17500-34468 GCA_034508575.1 Petrolisthes manimaculis | reverse complement strand
AGCAAGAGTGTTGGGTAAGAAGAAAGATGTCCTGAAGTCCAGCAAATATAACGTGGTTGTAAATTATTATAGGCTCTACCGTAATGATTCATACCTATACTGTATACCATTGATATGACGAATCAGTAGTGATATAATGTCAACAAATGGTTCCTCCCAATAAGTACTAGTAGTCGGTGAGTGTGCATAGTAAGGGGTGATGGTGGGGGCTTGGGGGGTGGGGGGGGGCAGGGCTAGGCAGGGTACAACCGGCTTCGTTCTCAACCCTCCCAGTTCTTGAATAAATGAAAACCCTTCTCATGCCTGCTTTCCATTTTTCAGGTCACTGGAGTTGCATTTGGTGGAAGGAAATGTGGAATGCCTTGCAAGGGATATTGTTGCCCTTTTTTTTGTAAATTCTGCAACTCTAAACATTCATTGTGTTGAATTCCGACGACATATTACAATCGAATTCGGATATATTATTTATTGTTTATTGTAGGGTATTTGATTAAAGCGTGCCATAGAGAAGTTGCAAAAATGTATGTTCTTTACACAAGTGTCTCATTCACAGGAAAATTGAATGAAGGATTTAGTTAGAGAGAGAGAGAGAGAGAGAGAGAGAGAGAGAGAGAGAGAGAGAGAGAGAGAGAGAGAGAGAGGGAGAAGTAAGAAGAGAGAAGTAAGAAAGATTAGGTACAGAATTCGAGAAATGGATAATCTTACTATAATTTCGCGCTGTACAGACTGAAGCGTCAAAGAATACGAGGCTTACCATTATTTGACCACATCCCTCAAGCCTCTGGTGGTGTAGTGGCTGCCAAACTGCACAACTTGGAAAGACGCAAACGTTGCCTCGAATGAAAGGAATACCGACTCTCTGATCAAGGCACCAGGGGGGGGGGGGTGAGGGGGGATGAGGGGGGAAGAAGAGAGAACGATTGTGATCCTGTTTATCCACCACTGCCTGGAGAGAAGAGTTCCAAAGTCATGTCTATCTCTCTCTCTCTCTCTCTCTCTCTCTCTCTCACACACACACACACACTTTCTAGTCTCTCTCTCTCTCTCTCTCACACACACACACACACACACACACACACACACACTTTCTCTCTCTCTCTCTCACACACACACACACACACTTTCTCTCTCATACACACACACTTTCTCTCTCTCTCTCTCTCTCTCTCTTCTCTCTCTCTCTCATCTCTCTCTCTCTCTTCTCTCTCTCTCTCTCTCTCTCTCTCTCTCTCTCTCTCTCTCTCTCTCTCTCTCTCTCTCTCTCTCTCTCTCTCTCTCGTATTTTAGTCATTCTGGGGTTGTTTCCAAGAGAGCCATGTGTTTTGTTTGGGTAGCAGCACTTCTACTTTAAAATAGGCTGCTTAAGTTTACCTGGAGAATAAAATATCCATTACCGTACTACAAGACACACCTGAACAATGCATCCTGTGACCGGGTTAGGAGGGAAGGGGGGGGGGGAGGGGGGAAGGGGGGGGGAGAGGGAATGAGATAAGGGTTGAAAAGTGATGAAAACCTGCCTGGGTCAAATGGAAAGGCACAAAGAGTCGAAGCTCGGGGAGAGTTCGAGATAAGAAAGAATTGTGAGGAAGGATGGGTTGAGAGGAGAGAGAGATACTGGAAGACTGGTTTTACATACACATGCAGGCGAAACTAAACGTCACGCGTTTTATTATCTAGAGTCTGTGATGCTGATGGAATACGTCACCCCGATATATATGTTTTTTTTTAAATTAGTAACATAATTATATTCATGCCCAGGTTTCCAGACAATGAATCTCTTAATTGTCAATATTGGAAACATACTGCACACATTACAAATTGTCTCACACATTCATCACAGTCATACAGGTAATATATCAAACATCATACAGGTAATCAAATACCATACAGGTAATATATCAAACATCATACAGGTAATATATCAAACATCATGCAGGTATCAAACCATCATCACTACATTGATCACCAAAGTGTCAGTCGCGATTTCTGAGGTCGGTTTAGTTAGGGTGGTATGATCATGCGGGCGAGCGAGCGAATAGGAGGCTACAATCTCCCCCTAGTCGATGCCAGGAAACAGACCAATAATGTGTGGTAATCTGGTGGCTGATGAGAATTTGGAGAAATCGATAACTCTTTTTCGGGAGCACAATCATTCCCTCGTTGTCTGGTCAGGTCAGGTCAGGTCAGGTCAGGTCAGGAGTCATTGGGTTCAAATTAAGCTTTTTATTTGTGTGACCTTTTATGTTTTGGTCAATCACAGAAGAAGACAGATAGCTAAGTCGATAATTGCTTACTCTACAACCAACTCCTCTGGTAATTATCACTGTATTTCCATATCTTAGGGTCAGTGGAAAGTGAGATGGAGTGGAAGGAAGGAAGGATGGATGGAGTAGGATAAAAGATGGGGATACGAGGAGGAGGAATGGGAGAGGATGATACAGTGTGGATGGAAGGATAGAGGATAAATAATAGCTGGGGGGGGGGGGTTCGAATTGGAGTGAGGTTAGAAGAAGAATAGGGTGAAGGGGAGATTGATATGATGAGTTTGCATTATTTACCATCTCACAGTGACATTATATAAGAAGAATGGTATTATGGAAAAAAGTATAATCGAATCCAATAAATATTAAGGTGATTATAGGAGCGTGGTATGGCGGAAGGAGAGATAGATTGGGTAGGAGGAGGAATGAACCAATGAAAGGAGGATGAATAGAAGTAAAGTGATGAGAGAGAGAGAGAGAGAGAGAGAGAGAGAGAGAGAGAGAGAGAGAGAGTTACATAGAGTTACATAGAATCACAGACCACAACAGACCTTACGGTCCACACGGGGTGATCTGATTAGAAGGTTACTGGTAGAGAATGAATATCTCCCCAGTGATAGTCGTAGGTAAGGATAGCAAAGTAGAAGGAGAGAGAGAGAGAGAGAGAGAGAGAGAGAAAGAGGAAGGGTGATGGTGGGAGTGAAGTAGGAGGAGGAGGAGGGTGACAGATAGGGTAAACTGAGAGTCTAAAACAGATTGCTGTGTCCCTCTTTCGTATCACTCTTTTACTGTCTATGGGTTTGTAGGTGTATGTTTACGTTTATATTCCATTAAAACATTAAAGGAATATCTTTGTCATTTTGTTCTCACTTGTTCCACGACTTAAAACCACACAAAAAATATATATATTTCATGAAAAAACGGGAATCGATTAGGCTCAAATCAGATATCCGTTAAAGGAGGGTCGGGATGGCGGGACGGATTAGGAACCCTCGTAAATTTCGCCTCAGTAATCCCAGTTCTTTGCCTCCGAAAGCAACTCCCGCCAGAGCGATCTCAAAATTAATCAACTTTAAGATTACCGGAGGAGGGAGCATGAGAAGATAATAGTAGGGAAGGATTATACTCACTTTAGATACTTCTCCAACAAAGGAAAAAATGAGATTAGTTAACGATTTCCTTCCGCCTTGATGAATGCTTACTTGATAATTATAGACCAGCGAGGCAAGGAAAGCAAATACTTTCCTTCACTCTGAGGGAAACTTACTTGATAGTTCTCTATTGAAGGAAAAAGGAGAATAGCTTTTTCCTCGTTTTTTGCTTTGCCTTGACTTTGAAGGTTGCTTGCTTGTTTGCGTTTTTTCCAGTTCCGTGAATGCAGTGAGGGTGAGAGTGGCGGAGCCTTGAGATGCAAATCACCACCTCAGCCCTGAAAAATCATTAGACTTGGCTGATCTCCAGGGGAAATAAAAGTCCATCACGGGCCCGGCCAGCAGACGCCCTCCCCGTCAAGGCAAGGGGCGTCTGGCGGTGAGGAGGCAGGCAGGGTATGGAGGAGAGACGGAATGTCATGGAGGGATGGGGAGAGGAGACGGGCGGGCCTAGGGAGGAAGACAGACAGGATGCCGTATGGAGAAAGGGAGGGGAAGCAATCCAAGGGTGACGAAGGGATGAGGGCAGAGAGAAAAAATTGAGTCAGGAATGCAAAGAGGAGAAAGGGAGAGGTGGGGAGAAAGAAAAGACGGAGAGATGGGGATAAAAACAGGTTCAACCAGTAAGGAAGGGACAAGGAAGGAAACAGGAATTTTGTAGGAAAAATCGAAAAGGAGGAATATGAAGTTAGGAAGGTGCGTGCACGAGAAATTAGTAGTAGTTTTGGGGAACAAGTTTTGAAAGTCAGAGAGAGAGACAAGGAAGGAAGCAAGCAAGTTTTGATAGAGCAAATAGAAGAGAGACGAGTGAAGTTAGAGAAGTGGCGTGCGCGGAAAATTTGATGCTGTTTTGGAGGTGAGACTGAAAAGCTCCCCTGGAAAAAAAAAAAAAAGATGAACAGGGAAGGAAAGTGAAGGAATATTGAGCAACGAAAAGTATAAGGAAAAATGTTGATTTGCAAGGGTATATACGTGTGGATATGATGTCTAGGCTAATTAGGAAAGACTCATTGGTAAAGAAAACATACAAAGAATATTTAGTACGGAACATATACTACTGATTTCAAAACTCTCATTGCAACAGAAACCGAAGAGGAACCAAACTAAGGGGAAATATTATAGCTCCATTTAATTAATACCGTATAGTTTGCGTGATTTAATATTAAACTTTACCTCATAGGACTGTAAAACCAAATATCAAATCAAGACAAAGTGTACAAACATTACATCAATAGAGATATGGGGGAAACAAGAGCTTTAAATTGATGAATTGCTCAATGAAGGGGAGAATGAAAGAAGCCATTGCTGTGCGAGGAACGGAACGAAATCACTCCCAAGATTCCGAGTTGGACAGAAAGCAACGGAAGAAAGTTTGGGGATATGAGGGGAAGGCAGTAAATTTTATTACTACATGACACGAGAGAGGTTTGGGAAAATGGCCAGTAAAGAGTGATGGAGAAGAAGCAATGGGTGAAGGGTAAAGAAAGAGGAGAAGTATACGAAGAAGGACGAGGGGGATAAATGCAGACAACAACAATAAAACAAACACAAAAAAGCTGAACTTGTTAGATGGCAGAATTATTGAGAGTGCCAGCCAGTACTGTAGGTGTGGTGGGGATAATAAGAATAGTCAGAAAATAGTGGATGTAGGCTTATGGGAGGATGAGAATTGAATGTGGTTAGAAAATGAGGAGGAGGGTGAGAGTGGAAGAAAATGTAAGAGAAAGACAAGGCGAGAAAAAGAAGAAAGTAAAAATCAGACAATATCGGAAAAGGACCAAGGGTGACCGTGGAAAGAGAGAGAGAGAGAGACAAACAGACAGACAGACAGACAGACAGACAGACAGACAGACAGACAGACTTACAAGCAGATCGACAGACAGACAGACAGACAGACAGACAGACAGACAGACAGACAGACAGACTTACAAGCAGACAGACAGACAGACAGATAGATACATACAGACAAACAGAAAATGGACATGGAAATGGAGACAGAGACAAAATACAAAAAACAAAAAAATGGGTGAAGGGGCAGAGACGCAGACAGAGAGAGGCAAAGGATAAAAGGACATTGGATTTCTTGGAATTGGTAATAGAGGAAAGGAGAAAGAATCGAGGGCAGGGGTCAAGAAGAAGAGGATGTGACAAGGGCAAGGGCAGTAAGTTTGGGCGAGTCGGGAATGAGGGTATTAAGGAAGGGTGAGCGACTGGACGCACGCTCCTGGGTGGCTCAATGGAAAAGGGGGGATAAAGACCAAGACGGAAAAAAAAAAGTGTGTAAGGGAAAAAATCAGGAGGAGGAGGTGGAGGTCTAGCTTGGAGTATATAGGCCAAGGAGGAAGAAGAAAAGGGCTAGCTAGGAGTAGGAGAAGGAGGAAGAAAACGAAGGAGAAGAGGAAGAGAGGGAGGAAGAAGGAGGTGGATTAACAAAATATGTAGTCATAATTATAAAGTGTAGGAGGAGGTGGAGGAAGAAGATGATGTATTTAAAAAAATGAATATAAATGGTTTTTGATGTGAGATTTATTAGGTGTTGGTAGTGAAGAAAGATTAAATAACACCGAAACAAACATTGTTGCCAATACAGGGGTCGAAGATTCATTCATTTTTGACATTCAATATCGGTAAGGTGTAAAATATGTGTTGTGTTGTCCGCAACTTTCCATATGGATGTTTTGCAGGAATTGCAGATTATTATAAAGTCGAAATGTATTTAAGGAAAAACAAGAACTTTGGACTGCACGAGTCTAAAAAAACTTTCGACTAAATTCACTCACACGTGAATAGCAAAATACATTCACATATGCTCGTCTACCCGTCCCTCTGTTTGTGAGTTTGATCAAGATTATCTTTTATGTAGCGCCGACCTGGGGGAGGAGGACAAATGAACTGGTCTGGTGCACCACTCGTATACACACACACACACACACACACACACACTCACACACACACACACACACACACAGAGGGGTTTTCCGGTGTTATTTTTTTCATCCCGTAAATTTTTCACATTTTCTATAAAAAAAAAAGTGTGTTTCCGACCATTTCTAGGCTCTAGGCTTAACACATTCTTTATAACATTATTTTCATATTTTATCAGCCGTTTTGGGAATTATGTATTTTAAAATTTAGTGGAATTTCTCACACTTATCATTATGTGTATCCATCATTTCCCCCACTTAGCCTTCACCTCCACACCCGACACACTCTTTCATCATATATTTTAAACTTGTGCAACCGTCACCTGCAGCCTGCCAGCCACCGGCTCGCCTTCAGGCTGGGGGTCGACTCAGAATCACAGGAAGCAGAAGGAGGAGACGGAAGAGTAAGAGGAGGAGGAGGAGGAGGAGGAAGAGGAGGAGGAAGAGGAACTCTCACCCTCTTCTCCCGCTCTCACATCTTCCGGTAGCATTTTTCTCCTTGCAAATTCACGTATACTTAAACCATTTTAATATTTTTCATTTAACCCATTGGCTGCCGGGGGTTCTCCTCCTGAGGTAAAAAAACATATCCAAGTTTCTCATGATGCAAGATGAACGACTATACTGAATGACTTGGAATAGTTCGTGTAAGTCGAGATGTATTTTGTTTAAATTTAAATGTATGTAGTCTCTCTGTAATGTACGAAAATCGCCTGGGGTTAGTCTTGGCATTGAAAGAGTTTATCTATATATAAAATTATATAAAATCTCTTTTCCTCACACCACTCTACCCCTTCTTTAAGCTTTCTGCTTCCTCACCTCCCTCCCACCACCTCCCCTTCTTTCCCTCCTTTCCACTTACACGCTTCCCTCTCTCTCACATTTCCTCTTCCCCCTCCCTACTCACATTCTTCTACTCTATACCTTCCTTTGCCCCTGACACTCACTCCTCTCTCACTAAACCTCTCTGTCTATCTCTCCGTCTTTCTCCATCATTCAACACTGTGTTCTTGTCTCTCACAGACCATGTTTTCATTTTTCTTTCTAACTCCCCCTGCCTTCCACTTGCACTCACCACCTCTTCTCTCTGCTAATCACAGTTTATATCTCATTTTTCCACACACACACACACTATCCCTTTCCACCTCCTACTCCTCTACTCACAATTCCCACTCCTTTTTCTCCCAAGCCTTCATTTTATTCGACTTTCCTCTCATAAATGTCACTCCTTCACACATCCTCCAACCACCCCACTCTTTCAACCATTCACTCTCACTCCGCACCTCCCTCCCTCCCTCTCAGCAGCACCTCTCTCCCTCCCTCCCTCCCTCTCACCAGCTGTTTCCCACTCACTGACGTCCACACACATGTCATCCACGTCCATCTGTCTCATTCACACTCCTCCCACTCACACTTCCCAGCCACTCTTTTTCTCATTCACACTCCTCCCATTCCCACACACCACTCAAACATCCCACCTCCTCATTTTTTCATTCAACCCCTTCCCATTCCCCCCACACACACACATCACCCCCCACCTGCACCTGTCTTGTTCACCCGCACTGCCATCCGTTCTCCTCAACCAGTCTGCCAGCAATCCGTCTCCCTCTTCTAATACCACTCACTACCACTCCTTGCCACCATCACCACCACTCCCCACCACTCACCAACCACCACCATAAACACCACCATAAACATATAGTGACTATGACCTGATATAAATTACGACATTCCCCTGGTTAGTTGACGTACAAAATGGTCTAATATCATACTCATTTACAAAAAAAATATCTCCCTATTGGTTTTAACACTTTCGATCTTGACTACGGCTATGGATGGTCTGGTGCTGATTATTATATCGTGCCCAGATTCTCCCTCTCCTCTGCCACATTTAATCCGAATAATGTACCGCAATTTTCTTCCAGATTTAACTTCAGTATTCCGCGCGACGTCTCCCACACTTTCCCAGTTCATTTGGCGGCTTCATTTAATTTTAATTTCTATTTGAACTTTCTATGCTCATCTCCCAAATCCTCCTTTCCTTCCTTTGCTCTCTCTCTCTCTCTCTCTCTCTCTCTCTCTCTCTCTCTCTCATCCATCCCCCCTCCCCCGCGGTGCGTCACGAGAGATGATGATGGAGTAAATAATTATAATATAAATGGATATAAGTAGTAAATGTAAGCCCTAAAGTTAATTCTCATTATCATAATGAATTGTTTTTTTTTTCCGAGTCCTCGACGAATATTAAGACCAAGAAGTATATGAGATATTACATTTATATGGTGTTTTTTTAAGGCAAGTTATTTATTCTTATTAAACAATAATTAAATAGGAATAAATAAACCGATATAGTCCTGCCAGTCACACAAAGGTCTTTCATATATGGTTTATACAACAAGTGTCAACCTTGTAAGCTTCCTCTGACTAACATCATACCATTATTCTATTCGGGTTGAACTTCTGCTGACACTAAACGAATTGAATTGCTGTAGAGAAAAACATATATAAAATAATATACACGTAACTACTGTGTGTTTGGACGACCCAACAACATACAAGCCTCAACACTAATCACTCACATCCAAGGCTACCATTATTATAGTATTGACTTACTTTTTTTATAGTTATAGCTAATATATCGTGCGACAGAATTCACATATATTTGTTGTTTACAAGTTTAACGTCTCTATTACAACATAAGGAAGTCAGCAGCAGCAGCAGTAGTAGTAGGATAGTTATACATCACTCCAATAGATAACAACATTTACAAATTTGGTTGACGGTCACCATCGGGTACACTATGACTGTCTTCCTGAATAGAGTACTCCCAAGGCGAGACAAAAACTCCTGGGAGACACTGTGTGGGGAAGGGAGGGAGTGGTGGGGTGGTGGGTGGGAAGGAAGGGAGTGGTGGTGGTGGTGGTGAGGGGGGAAGGGAGGGAGTGGTAGGGTGATCATGGGGTGGTGGGGGGAAGGGAGGGAGTGGTGGAGTGGTGGTGAGGGTGGTAGGGGGGAAAGGAGGGAGTGGTGGTGTGGTGGTGGGGGGAAGGGAGGGAGTAGTTGTGAGGGTGGTGGGGGGATGGGAGGGAGTGGGGGGGTTGTGGGGGGGTTGCCTCACCCTTCCCCCAGTCCCACGACACAACACCAAAGGAATATGTAAATTGAAAGATACGAGCCCTTCTTGCATGGAGCTGCCATCACCACAAGATCCTCAAAATCTTCAAGATCCCTCGTTGATGGAGAGGCTACGAAGGAGAGGAGAAGAGAGAGAAGAGGAGAGGGCAGTAGAGGCGAGAAGATGATAAAGAAGAGAAGAGAAATGAAGAAGAGAAGTTAAGAGGGGGGACAGGAGGAGCGGTTTGGTAGAGCATACGAAATAGAAGCGAATATCTGAATGTAAAAAGAGAGAGAAGGAGTAGAGAGGACATGATGGAGAGAAAATGGAACTGTACAGAAAAGTATAGGAAAGAAAAATTATGTCGTAAAAATTATTTTATAAAGGTACCGGTATGTGTAATAATATGGCCATACTTAATGTAAGGAAGTTCCTTATTTATGCATGTAAATTTATGCACTCTCTTTCTCTTGAATAATTTCGGCTGTAGACTTACTTCATTAAGAATTTCAAGTCTTCTCTGAGCTCTTTTCTTCTCCCGCGTATATTGACTTAAACATTGTTAAAATATACTGACTTATATGTGCTTATGAGTCACTTCCGGTCGGGACACTGATTGGGTGTAAACAATTGTAACCATTATGGAAGCAGGGTTGTTTAGTCGGTTGTACAAATCGGCTTCTTTTTCAAGTACGGTAAACTGTAATTATCATAACAATTATTGCATTATATTATGTAGTAAAAATTTCCCTGTACCGTCAATCAGTTTGCCACCCGAAGTTAAGATGATACCGTAATATTACCGTCTTAAATTGGCAGTTGAAGTGGTAATTAATATGATGAACTTTAATTAACCAGTGCTTCTGATACATCGTGAACATAACACAAGTTGCCTATCACCCCTTTAATCTCACCTTCGCAAACTCCAGTAAGCAAAGTTTGAAGTTTGCGTATTTTAATTGAACCAAAGTTAGCACCTTAGCCCTCGTCACAGCCCAAGTTACCTCGCCTACCTCATACTTCTCTCTCACTCGCCCGACATTCTCTCACACGACTCTCCTGTTTGGGTCTTTGAGGCTGATCCCAATTCTTAGCAAACTATCCCAATATATTCTTACACAGATATATCAGTATACCCATAACTGACTATACCCATATTAAACCAACATAGTCACCAACCTAATAATAAACACTTCTCTGATTACCCCAGTATGCTATTTAAATACTATTTCAATATGTTCTTTCATAACTTCCTAATTCAACTTTACCTACTGAAACTTGTACTCGACTCTCTTCCCCTGAGTATCTTCTTTTAGTGTCGTATTACCAGGGTCTTTTTACCTATACAACACTTTTGGTCAGACTTTATATTACTGGCCTTATTGACCATCTACCCTGTTTATCACTGACGCCAGACACTCCACTCCCATCTGTCCAATAACAAGCAAGTGACTCTTATTTGTGAATTATCATTTTTTGTAGCTACGGGATCCATAGTAATACCTCGACCCTTCTACCATTACCAGGGCTATATTTTACAATTATATGATTCTGTTGTTGAGTCTGTTCCCTTTTTACACACAAGTTTCTCATTCCATGTTATATATATAGCACACAGTCTGTCACGAGTCAAATTTGATCGTGACATATTAATCAATTAAGTATAGGAATAATGCTTCAGCCTAGTGGTTGAGAAAACGAAAGGCAGGAGTGTGTGTGGCGAACGGGAGACAGCGTGCCTGTTTGAACCTGTGTTTTCTCCCCCTCTCTGCCGTTAAATCCTTCGTTTCCCCACTCGTTGGCTCTAATTATTGATTTTTGCGTACACACAGTTATTCTTTTAAAATCTCCATATGATTCGTGAAGAGGATAATTACCATGATTAATTTACGTGGCGTTATTACAATTGCATGTATGGCTGGGTGTGTGAATGAGATATGATATGAGGTTGTAGTCAGACAGACAGTAGGATTCAAACTATTGTGTGTGGCGCCTGTATATCGATCCAGACGTTGGTAGCTTGGGGGAGGAGCTTATAGCCTGGCTGGGAATTTCTCATGATTTAAACTTCAGTTCATCTCCTACTCGTATTCAGCATACACGTAGCCTCGTGGCGCTCTAGCTCTCGTTGGAGTAGCAGCCTACAATGGTCGAATTCATTCAGTTACGGCATACTAATGATTCGTGATCGAGTGCTGGGTGTGTGTTGAACATTGGAAATTGCGAGTGGGAGGACAATTCATGTATGAGTATAGAAAATCTCTCATACGTGAATGAATTTGAACTCCGAGTTCGCTTCACCATCTTGTAACACATACGTGGCTCTCTCGACCTCTTCGTCTCTTTACGTAACACGCAGGGCTGACAGTGAATGCCAGAATTTTCTCGGTGCCATTCACCAGTCTTTTCTCTAGTGCTTCACGGAGTCACTCTTGTTGTCGTTACTTGCAACAGAAAAGCAAATGATACGAGGTAAGGTTTTATGCCAGTAGCGTTCTGCATCCTACTTGGTGTAATATTATAGAAAACGAGTGCCATGTGTGTGACATTGAAAATTACAGATGTGAAGAACTGGTGTCTATGTGAAAATAGGAAACTTAATCACATAGATACTGGAACTCGTATTATTAGATTTATATTTATTATTTATTATTGATTAAAGTAATTGAGTAGGGGTCAGGAAATAGCACCATAAAATTACGAGTGTTTGGGGAATGTAACACCTTGGTTACACACGTAATATTCGCTCTCGTCCACTCATTCACGTGGATATGACGAGTGATAAATTATGATGTGACATTGAAAATTAACTGAGGTGAGACATAGAAAAAGGAGACATAGAAAAATGGAGACATAGAAATTGAAGAATAGAAAAATATTGAAGAACATAGAAAAATAGAAACATAGAAAATGGAGAACAGAAAATCGACTGAACACTCGATGGAAAATATATAATTATTATTGTACTCGAAGGAAAACAACGAGGACAATAACAACACGACTCCGACCGATAGAAAACGGGAGTCATATTAAGAGGGTAACTTTAGTAAGTATTTAGTTAGCTAGCTTTGCGTGTGGATGAGTGTGAACGTGTGTTGACTATAATTATTGATTTCATGTTGGTGTACTGGAAATTTCAATAAATATAGTTAAGCGATTGTGAATGGTTGTTTCATACACCATATCCCTTCATACTATAATTTATAAATGCATTCATATCGGAAGACCTCACATTAAAAATAAATATGTTGACAAAAAGGGAACTTGCAATGAAGGGGAATAATTTAACCTCTGAAACCTTCTTTGAGCCAACACAATTAAGGTTAATTAATAAATCCGGGTAAGGTAAGTCAATTGTTGAATAATTACTTACTTGATTATTATATACATTATAATAATACAATGTTGCACTAGAAAGCTTATAATTGCATGGATCTCCAAGGTGGGCCACAATTCTTTCAGTTGCGTATATTGATTAAGTCGAGTTTTCCTTCTTTATTTTGTCACACAGTCCCATCCAAACATTTCTCTTGTCTAACACGCTCCTTTCACTTCACATTGGATGGAGTTAAAGGAATCATTGACAGTGATAGTACCTCTCTGCAAAAGCTGTATTACTTTACTTGGATTACTTTACTCTCTCACGTATATACATATCTCCCTGCCCATTTATGAAGTACAATATTTATCTATTACTCTACTCAGTCTGACACCCTATTTTCTCTCGATATTGCAGGAGCCATCTTTGACCGTGACTCGCATGACATTCAGGGAGCTTTCTTACACGCCATCAAGCAGTACAACCAGAACTCAACAGGCAGGAGGCTGGAGCTTCATGCCTTCGTGGACATAATCAGCACAGCGGACGCCTTCAAGATCTCCAGACTGAGTGAGTGTTGTTTGTGACTATATTATGTGTCTTTTGGTTCCCTATCCCTCTACTGTATCTTGTTCGAGTGGAGTTTCTTGGGGGAAAAGTATGAAAGGAAAGAAAGACATACATTGAGTAGATATTATAGGAAATATTTAATTGGAAGTACTGCATTTATTGGAAAACGTGGCAAGATATTTTAAAGGGAATGTATAAATGCGAGTGTTGCAGCAAATGACTGAAATAGAATAGCTGAATTAGAAGAAAAAAAATCCTGTAAAAGTTTGAAGAAAAGATGTAAATAAAAGAGCATTTTTTATCTCGTCTCAGTAATCAGTTACGTGGGTAGTTCAGTGTAGGTAAATCTGGAGCAAATGATTCCTCCAAACTAATCTGAGCAACAGGACACCATTAATTTTGTCAATCTAGTCCCGTTTTCTAGTATACTTTGGAGGAATCAAGACGCTCTGATGTACTACCAAAAGTATACTCTCCCCTTGAACCATTATCAGCCTTAAGGGACCCTGTGATGTAGTCAGAAAATTGGAGATAAATGAGTCCTTCAAATATTGCCACGAAACACCACCTATATGGAAGGAGATTGTTTCGTGGCATGGTTAGGAGGAATCAGTAGCCTTCACTTTTCATACACGATCACAGTCCCCTTAAGGATCCTGTGATCATGTGTGGGACTTGGTAGCTTCTGGTTCCTCCTGACTATGCCACGAAACAAGCTCCTTCAATGTAGCTGGTGTTTCGGGGCAATATTTGGAGGACTCGCTAAGCACCAATTTTCTTCCTACATCACGGGGTCCTTAAAAATTGGTAGGCCAGAACCTGGTGTCATTACGTAGATTAATTCATCCGTCTTGCTATTCATTCTCAGGGTCTAATTGTACCCAGGATTTTCTTTTTTCTTCCTTTTTTATCTTTTTGTCTTATCGTTCACCTTTGTTCTTCTTCTTTTTACCTTTTAGTTTTATGGTCCACTTTTGCTCTTTTATTTATATTTTTCTCTCCCATCGGTACTGTATGGATACCAGTACTTTTGCCTTCTTCCCTCCTTCCCTCCCTCCACTCTTCATGCCATTTTTTCACCTCTTTTTACCTGCTGGTGGATATTCGAGAGACAGGCCGCAGAGGCTCGCCCATTACTAGACAAGAGGCATTAGCGAGTCAAAGGCGTAGCGAGGAAGGTGGTAAAAAAGACTTCACAAAGAGCGAGGCTAGAGGTCAGGTCAGGTCAGGGAGGGAGGGTGGGGTGTAGTGAGGGCCTTTAACACAGGGAATGAAGGCTATTTCGCATTGATGAGGAGAATTATCGCCGTTCCTACGAGCCGGGCAGCAGAATGGTGATAGCGAGGGGTATTTAGCAGGTAACCGGTGCATGTGGGGGGATGAAAAATGAATAGCGTAGATGCTAAAATCTTCAAAGCAAAATCCTGTAAAGCGTTATTCAAGAAGAAAATTCCTAAACCCGGCTCAGAGCTAAGTGGCGTTTCAAGTAGTGCAGAGAGGAGTGTTTTTAATACAAATTCTCTCTTGGGAGGATTTAGTGCGGCTGTGTACTCGGATCCTTCATAAATATATTTCTTCCAGCTTTGGTCACAATGGGTAGCAGAACAAATAAGTGGTTTAATCCATTCTGTGAAAAGATTATATATATATATATTTTTAGCTTTGGTTGTTCTTTTATCATTCGTTTACAATTAGCAATAGGGAAAACTGAAGAGAATAACAAATAATTAACACAATCTCTATCCGTCTTCCAAGCAATAAGTAATTACAAAATATTCACACAGTTGAAATACCCTACATATATTTATATTATGTTTGCTTCAAATTCATCAAACATAAAAGTATCTCCTTTGTAAGAGCTAAAATATTCTTATACTTTATTCGTTGTGATAGCGAGCTTTAAAGTCTGTTTTTCTAACCACTTAATTGTCATCGTAAGTCGATAATACAAAGGGTTAGGTAAGTTTTGTCATTGTACTGTCGGCAAATTGCTGGGATATAGTTCCTACACACTTTGTAACGAAACAGAATTCCTTAGTAACTGTGCTGGCACACTATGGGGAAAACGGTAACATTCATTTCACTGACAACAAGACCGGGTCCTTAGAGTAATCCATACAAGCGTGTAAATTACACAAAGTTCATTTTGAAGAATAAACACTGTAGGTGTGTTGTGTGAAGTGGGAATGTCTGTGTCCCTTGTATCCATCCCCTTGGCAACACAAAACAAACCTCTAACGTAGAATGCATAAGTAAATTGCAGAAGATAATGGATATATGAAGAGAACCCATTATTGCAAACATTTTGCTTATATGAGCAGAAGATGTGGCAGCGACACGTTGTCAGTAAATGCTCTTCCATTATGGCATTTATTTTACACAAAGGAGCAATACGCTTCTGCTGTCGCTCTGCCTTTCTCCTGCTCGTGGGCAACAGCAGTTCCATTCTCTCCTTTACGTCTGGGAGTCAGTCCCTAATGTGAGTTTGTTACCTGTGGGAAGCACGCCGGCTTTTGTGAGCCTCATCACCCACGAAATAAAAGTAGCGGAGACGCCTCGCTCGGTGGCCTTAAGGTGGCTAAAGGCGTAATGAATATTTCTTTCGGGTCATCTTTGCTAAGCTCTTGTGCTGGAGTGTATGTGCAATGAGGCCATTAACGAGCACTTAAGTAGAATACTAACACAATTTGATACAATATATGCTGTTATTTATTCGTGTTTGTGAAAGTTTATGAAGGATAATTATAGCATTATTCAGATTTGTATCAAGCTCTGGTTTTGAAATGAGATTTAACTCTTAAACGACAACTGAAGACATCTGGATTTTACCTAAATAACATTAAACGAGTCTTATTATCAGTGGGAAGCATATCTAGCGTCAAGATGCTTAGAATTATTGTATATGTTTTTTAGGGATACTTTCCTACGCCTTATGCAATGTAAGTGGAATAACGTCAGAGGATGCATAGTGGAATACGAAGCCTTATCTTTCAAAGATTAGGAAGCCATAAAATTTCACCAGAATTTCCACGCCAGCCATTGCGACCAGTAAATAAACGATGCATAGTCATTAGAATACAAAGAATTTAATTATTATAAAACTATAATGCTAAAATACTCATTAAAAATACAATAGAACCCCCCTCCATCCACTAACCTCCCTCTCCGAGAATTTTCGTCTGCAGTTGGAGGTTAATGCTGTGTACACACTGCTCGTGGTACAACACAGTAAATGGTAGAAATTCGCTTTGGCCTCGACGCTTGTGTAATATGAACCAGACGATCTGTAAACACTGTGCTTTGTGTATTTACCATCCCTATACATTACCCACAATTGGCTGTGTATACCATTGTGCCTTGTCCTTTCCTCATCACACGGGTATTGTAACATCTCGTGATTTCTTGTATTCCTGTAAGTTAGGGGATAAGTTCTGCCGTCGACTGTACAACCACGTATCGGAGAGAAAAATTTCCAAGAGTAAATGTAGTCGACCCTCGCCCTTCTCGGTTGGTCCACACATTAAGCTGCATAATGATGTTAGACCGTCAGTGTGTTTTCTCAAGACTGGAGGAGACCCTATATTTTTTTTCCAGTATGTTATATCCCAGCCTGAAATTAGGTGCACTA
>JAWZYT010007446.1:0-12500 GCA_034508575.1 Petrolisthes manimaculis | reverse complement strand
ATATATATATATATATTGTCACACTGGAATGAATAGTAACAACCTCTATACACAACAAAATTATATAACTATGCATTTCAAATTTTCTCCACAACCCAAAATAATATATAGTATAAATAAAAACAATACAAGCCAAGGAAAATGTGCTCTATCTGCCGTGCGAAAACCGCTAAGTTGGCCACAGGGTCTGAGAGCGGCTGAATGTAGACGTTCCGGCTCACAATCAGACCCCCGGGCCTCCAGCAATGCCAAGATGTACAATTAAGTAAACAAACGGCCTCTCTATGTCTTTGAGGTTAATTCCACTTGTAGTTGCGGGGTCGGCATTCCAAGGTAGGAATTTGGCTTTGTGGTGGTGAGAGGTGGAGTGGGTTGAGGTAGAGGAAATGGGGTTGTGGTTTGGGGTTATTGTAGGTGAAGAAGGGGACATGTAAGGGTGATAGGAAAGGGATGATAAAGGTTGTGTTTACTATAAGGAGAGAGGAAGACAGAGAGGCGTGCTTGTAAGAAGAAGGAATAGTTGGAGATTAGATATTAGAGGGAGATGTGGGGTGTGTCGGGAAGGGAGTGGAGGGAGAGGGAGGGACTGAGTGTGATGGAGGAAATGAAAAGAAGAAAAATGGGAAGAAAAAAGAGAGGGGGACAGATGGGAGCCACAACAGCCACGAAGGAAAGAGAAAGAACGGGGAACAGTGCAAGAGAGAAAAAGGAATTCGTATTGGTCCTAAAGGGCGACAAACCCCTAAAGCCATAGTCTAATCTTAGGGAAAAAATAAAATATGATTCTGTTGGTTTCACATCAAAGAAAACGTAACCACTCAGTCATCAGCACGACATCTGGCGGCTCGTGGCTCGTCAACGTCACCTGTTCAGCCTCTACTTGTTATTTGGCCGTCATTACTTACATCTCACTATCTGTTACGAATGTCTATATGTTTGTAGTTATCGAGTTATAGTGAAATACATAATTCTGTAAGCTATCATCTCCTATTATGCTGAAATTGGAAGTGGGTTTCATAAATGAGTTAATGATACATAGTGGGTGTATTAACATTTGAGTATACTGTTTTCGAAGAGGCTATCTTATAAAGTGGTTTATAAGTATATTAAACTGCATAAGCTAATATATCAGCAAGGCACCTGATTATTCCAATACAAGTTATGATTATGGTAATAATGAAATAGCAATTTAGATAAATAAGTTATCGTGAATTATACACAGAGGACATGGTGTAGTCTGTCACATCAATTAACTTAAATACAGGGCAAGGTAGGTTATTATGATTTAGCGTCTGAAGGGAGGGAGAGACAGCAGTGGGTAAGGCAGCAGAGAACCTCCCTCACTGCTCACTCTCTCCTTCCCTTCTCAACCGATCTTGAACAGAAGAGGGTCGAGGTTTTGCTGCTTCATTCACATTTACCAAACGAATCGCCCGTTACCTTGGACTAGAATCATGAGTATATAATATTAACAAAGTAGGATAAAAATATATAAATGTTTCGTATAGACAAATATAGATAATGGTGCAGTAGAATACATCCTTATGAGTAATAGAAATAGATTCATGTCATCCTATGAAGAGAGAGCTTCCTGAATAATATTGAAGGCAAACTGACGAGTGGTTCACATAGACGAGGTGCCAATCCGTGAATATCCTTTCATTCGTGTGACTTTTCCCTGTTTTGCCACCCAGCTATGAAGGGAGGGATGATGTGTGACGTCAGTATGGGTAGGGATGGTGGGTGTGGCAGGGTAGATGGTTGGTACTAAGAGGCTGAGAGAACCACCAGTCACCTGCTTCTCACACAGGGGCATAGACGCCACATTATCACACACACACACACACACATACATATATATCAATTGTCACACTCACACACACACACACATCAATTGTCACACGCACACAAACACACACCAATCATCACCTGCACATACACACACACCACCTATCACATACATACATACAGTAGATACATACATACATACTTCTCACTCAGTGTTTTTAATTCTGTGCAATTTGCGTTTTGGACTGCCTGCATCTGAATCATTCCCTCCTCATGCTGCCCAACACATCTAACCCCGTAAGTTAAAGTGTGTGTGTGTGTGTGTGTGTGTGTGTGTGTGTGTGTGTGTTATGAGAGAGGCTTAGAGATAATGTATACGAGTACTTTGCATCACTATTATTAATCTGGATAAGACAACATGGCGATGCTAGGGGCTGTAAAAGTACTTAGTGAATAGTGAGGAAATTGTGTGTAGTCTACTGAACCTCCTCTACTTTTACGTCTCTCTCATACGGTTTGCATAGACGATTTGATGAATAACAATTGGTTTCTCCCTCCCTTCTCTTTCTTTTCTGTTCCCTCCCTGCTCCATCCCTTTCTATCCTGTTCCCTCCCTCCTTCCCTCCCTCTCTTTCTATCCTCTTCCCTCCCTCCTTCCTTCTCTTTCTATCCTCTTCCGTCCTTCCCTCTCTTTCTATCATCTTCCCTCCCTCCTTCCCTCTCTTTCTATCCTCTTCCGTCCCTCCCTCTCTTTCTTTCTTCTTCCCTCCCTCCATCCTTCCTCATGCACTCACTCATTTCTCTTTCTCCTTCCCCACTACTTCCCTCCCTCTCTTTCTCCCTCCCTCTCTCCCTCCTACACTTCTCTCTCTTTTTTCTCTCTCTCTGCCTTTTTTGTACATCATCGTGTCAGTTTCAAAAGTTGGCGGAATCCAGATGACTGGAGGTGCCATCCCTGGGTCTGCCTCGACACCCGCACCTCTTCCCAACTCCACTTGAGCTACTTTCACCCCCAGATGAGAGTTAAGAAGAACCGTTTGCCTACACACTTTTCTTTCCAAGGCCATGACCAGATTTTTTTTTTTTTTTTTTTTATATACCTTTCATGCGTAAGCTTTGGGTATATCGGCAATAATGTATGTATGTATGTATGTATGTATGTATGTATGTATGTATGTATGTATGTATGTATGTATTTATGTATGAATGTATGTGTACGCTGGTGTTATAGCCTCTTGACAGTTATTATGAATATTATAAAAGCTATAACATTATACATTACTCACAAATATATACATCACATCTTACTTGTGGTGACGTTGTTAAATCACAAACGACGAACTTTTCCATAAATGTAATTCTCTTTGAAAATATGAAACGTAATGAAAACCCGAGATCAAGCGTGAGAAGGAAACGAGACAGACAGACGTAACGCTCGTAAAAAAAAAAAAATAGAAAAAATAATAATCCCCACCAAACACATTCTAACATCCCAACCTTTTTTCTCACTTTTATATATATATATTTTGTTTTCTTTCGTCATTACGCTTCCTTAATTTCCTCATCTACCTTCCCTCATTACTGACTCCACTGCCGACCTGGAAGTAAGGCTTAAGTTTACTCCGGAAGGATGAATATACAGCCAGCTACAAAATGTCTGACTTTAGTAACCTGTGATTTGTGGAGTTGTGGACGTGTTGGTATTATTTCCCAGGCTGACTTTGCTGTTGTGTGTTGTATGATTGTTGTTATCTCATTCATACACCGTACCGTAAATCTTTAGGAAAGCTTCGATGGCTGTCCAGTTTAGAAGTCTTGTTTATATAGATAGCACTCCACACCAAGAATAATTGTGTCCTTCCCTTCCTCTGTCCAAAACTAAATGAATCCTCGTCAAGTTTAGGTGAAAGTGGTACATGTAAAGTTTGACTCAAGGGGAAAGAAAATCATGATAAAGGCATATACACAATCTTGACTTTTGATCATTACTGTGAGGTGAGGCAGAGAGAGTGACTGAGGCTCATCATTCCCCTCCTGATTACTCACTGTTACCACTTGCTGTAATGAGGTAGAGAAACTGTTTTTTGTATGTATATTTTTCCGAGGCATTGTTGTTGTGTATGATCCACATTTTACACTTTTTATTTTCATAGCATTGTGTATTTTTCGTAATTAATTTGTTTCTTTGAGTTGACAAACGAGTGGAACAGTGATATAGTTTGTCTCATGGCTGTTAATCTTAATTTTTATTTGTGATAACTCGTATAACAGGGATAATTTTAAGCTGATAAGGACAAAATATTCTTCAGTTGAAATAATATGCGAGTATTTAATTCCATCACCCTTAGGCTACTTGGAAACAACATCCATTTCAATGTGAAAGTAAAAGAAGTGCGAAAGATTCCATATATCATGTGTAAAGCAATGTCAAGTGCACAGATATTCAAAACATTAATTCTATACAGCATATTTATATGTCTGTTCATTTTGTTGCAAGCTAATTAAGATAAATATGACAGCGCAAATATTTCTAATTAACAACATTTTCCACAAATTCCTCTGCAGAATGTAAGTTTTCAAGAGAGAATTGCCTTGGCAAAATAATTATTTTAACCACTTCAACAAATAAGGTGCTCTCAAATATACTGATTATCCGGCTAATTGGCAGGACCATATTTTAAATAGGGCACTGGAAAACTCTGAGAAAAAAAACTGCAACCTTCGTAAAACTAAAAGTACAATTATGACCGTAGCATATCATTCCTAATATAACCCCAACATATGGCTCACTGGTGTATGTGTTGTATGTCAGAGCGGAGTGAAAAAAGGAAGGGAGGAGAAAATGTAAGGAAAGGTGAGAGAGTGACTTGTAATGATGAATGTGACTTGTCAATCCAAAAACTGACGAACAAGTAGCGAAAGAATTTTTACTAGAGACTGTATATTGTTTGTTACCTTGGATTCAAAGCCGAGTATTGTATATAGTATTACCTTTGTGCATAGGGTTATTGAACGTTAAGGAGTATTCATTTATGTTGCATAGTTCTTCTTAAATTAATATATCAGTCGTATTCCGAAACAATGAAATATATTAATTTGAAACAAAATTCTTGAGTCCACATTTTATGCAAGAATAACAATTTCATAAGAAAGAATTTAAGAAATATTTTCCAAATATTTTTTTTCCAGGTTTTTAATTAATTAAAAGCTTAATAAAAAGTAAAAAAAAAAAAAAAATAGATCATGTTCAGAAAAATATGTATTTTAGTATGTCAGTAAGTTGGCATTTCAAATATACTTATGAAAAAAACCCCACCATATTTTATATTTTAATCTTGGTTTTTCTAGCGTCCATATGCTCTTAATTTCATCCTCTCTCTCTCTCTCTCTCTCTCTCTCTCTCTCTCTCTCTCTCTCTCTCTCTCTCTCTCTCTCTCTCTCTCTCTCTCTCTCTCTCTCTCTCTCTCTCTCTCTCATTTTCAATTTCTTTTCTATCTTTTTCCATGTTTCATCTCCTTACCAGCCTCCTCGACCCTCTTCAACCCTCGCCAGGACTGCATCATGTGTGCCGACCCGCCTCCTCGCACCACCTATGGCACAAGTCCTGATTGAAAAACTTTCCTTTCCGTAATGAGCCTCTCTCTGATCTGTCCAGTTCTCGCCGGGCGGCATAGACGTAAATCTCGACGCACCTATCAAGTTGCATAGAAATGAGAGCGAAGAGGGAGAAAATCTTAAGATATTCCGATGCTGCAGTAGTTAACGGGGTAATATAATATACTTTTGGTATATTAAAGCACCTTGATTCCTCCAAAGTATACCGGGACACAGGGTTAGATGGATACAAATAATGGTGGGTTGTTGCTTGGAAATGTTTGGAGGAATCAGTTGCTCCAGATTTTGCCCACATTGTACTGTACTATCCCCTTGAAAGGAATGAATAACTTTATGCCTGGGAAGCAATTGTCTCTCGTCTAGTGGAAGGTATAGATAAAATAGGAGTATGAGGTGAAAGTTGCTGATGTAGTTCCATTCTCAGTCTATTTCGTATATTTGATAATCTATTTGAACATATTGGTTAAAAGAAAAATAGTGCTATGACAATTGGTGGAAATTGTAACTACAAATACAGCCATGACATCTTTTTTCTCTGACTACCAACACATTGTAACATGTCACAGAAACAAACGAAAATGTTTAATCCATTGAAGTAATCCATTTGTTGTGGCACTGTACCGTATGTTGTGTTCATTGTGCTATTGGGAATTCTCCTCTCCATTCCTAATAATTTAAAAATAATCGGAAGTTAAACTTGTTGACGAGCAAAGCATTAAATTGTATTCATTATATACATAATCAAATATGTAGTTCTTACATATTATTACTGTACACGTACCAACTCAACACGATTATCTAAGTGGTAAAATTCGATGTACTATACAAGGAAGAAAGTTTCCCCAGATGAAGTATGTGTCAACTTGGTCAGCTGATCCACATAGGCTATTCAGGAACCCTCCACCACTTCCCTTAACTAACACCAAGTCACAAACCATCCCACGTATAAGTAAGGCGTCCTACGTTAAATACTCAAGAGTGATTTGCGGTGTCTCTCGCTAACATGGAAAATAATCTGAGCTGGCATTCAGGATAATCGAGGTGGATTTTGGCGAACTGTTGTTTAATCCGCCAGCCTCTCTTTCCGCTTCAAGGGGATCATGGCCGGGTTCTCAGTGGGCTAACTTTTCTTTCTTCCTGACCTCAGCATGAACCAAGCCTCACTCTTACGGAAAGGAGGAGAGGGATTGGTGTGTTTGTAAGGAGAGAAGGAGAGGGATTGGTGTGTTTGTAAGGAGAGGAGGAGAGGGATTGGTGTGTTTGTAAGGAGAGGAGGAGAGGGATTGGTGTGGTTGTATAAGGGGAGGGATTGGTGTGGTTGTAATGGGAGGAGGAGAATGATTGGTGTGTTTGTAAGGAGAGGAGGAGAGGGATTGGTGTGGTTGTAATGAGAGGTATTGGTGTGGTTGTAATGAGAGGTATTGGTGTGGTTGTAATGAGAGGTATTGGTGTGGTTGTAATGAGAGGTATTGGTGTGGTTGTAATGGGTAGGAAAGCCCAATCATAAACCAAACTTGACAAAACTTTTTGAATTTATGGAAGAAGAGAAGATACACATTGATAAAAGAATGTACACAGAGAGAAACGTTTTGAATTGCTGAAGGAGTAGAGGTAGGATAGGCAATATAGACAAGACAATTTCCATAGAAGAAGAGAGAGGAATAACTCTTATAGTACAGAAAATACTGCGTGTAACACGAATGAAAATCAGGCAGATAGATAATTAAGCATCCAACGCGGTTTATTCTGGTTTTAGAAAGTGCCATCGCTTATAACCAAAAGTGGGACACATCCAGTTCTCGCCCCTCCCTCCACCACTCAGTCTCCCGGCGACCGTAAAGCAGCTTTTACTCGGCCGGTTGGACATTACACTCGGTGATACTCGTCTGAAATTCATATACTTTATACATCATAGCCTGGGGGAGCAGGACAGACGCACACCAGCTATAAAGCATGAAACAATCAAGAGTTTCATGGTGAATAATTAATTGAACTGTCTGCTTTATGGGGGATAGGCAAGTTTAGGGGGTCATCTCTTGTCTGGTATTGGAGTGCTACCCATTCCTCCAACTTGTGCTACAAAACAGTTGCCCCCTTCCTCGTTTACTGATGTACTTAATCTTCTTCCTGTCATAATCTGGAGGAATCTGTAGCCCTTAAGAACAGAGCTAAAGGAAGGACAAGTCAGGCACACGCAAGGGCGAAGTTATTATGTCGATATCTATGAAGGCAAACAGGGGTGGAGGAGAGCTTTTTCGTGAGTGAGAACGATTGAAATTTTAGTGAGGAGATACCTAGTGTAAACGGAAGTAAAATGAGACAAGGGGAGGGTGGGAAAATGAATTGTTGACATAGGAAGACAGCCGAACAGAGAATGAAAAGCCAGAGAGAATAATGGGTCAATTAATGAGAGGAAAGTGAGAAACAGAAAAATGGAAATCAAATGGGGGGACAGAAAAAGAGAACTGAGACCTGTATGGACAATGAAGTGAAGGACGCGTACACAGAGAATAATGAGGACTAATTAAAGGCAAGGAACCCTCTAATTATCTCTACCTACGAAATGAAAAGAGAGAGAAAAGTCCAGAATCATCTCCAATTTCGTTCGAAATGTTCTGTGCCTCCTTCAACCGTTCGTCTGGAAAGGAATATATATATTTTTTAATGCTGTTAAATTTGCAAAACACGATTATTTTTAGAGCATATCCTTATATTTTCAAAACCATTTTAATTGTGGATGGTATACATTATTTGCTAGTGAATTTCCACAAACTGTACACTCACACATTCCTCACTCGTGTCCTACAAACAATTACTCCGCCTCATATCCTGACCCACAGTGCGGAAGGAACGATTCAGCTGTAATTCAGATTTAAATGCGGCTTATTCCTTGTTCATTTTCCTCTGACTGAAACATTGGTTACTGTCGTGGTGGAAACGAACACAAAAACCAACAGAGTAGCTAGCTGAGGACAGAGATGGAATTAGCATCGACCAAAGAGCCGAATGTAAGCAAAGCTGAAAAACACGTCGGGGTGAAAATGTGTTTATTTTCTTCTGCTACTCAGAGACTTTTTGACTCCATCCGTATATGTGTTACTTTGTGAAATGGGTGTAAAAATTAAATCATTAGCTCCAGATGCCCGTCAACATCACAACAACCTTAGGCAAATGAGGAGAAGCTGGGGAGAAAAAATATGAAAGCGAAATAAGTTAACGGGATCTGAGAGCGAGTAAGTGAAAAACGAAAACATGGATATTTTTTTAGACTGACGAATAAACATGTCTTAGAGAAGGAAGCAGTATGAAGTCTAGTAGGTAAATTCGAAAATTGGACTCGAAAACTTGAAGGGATTAGTACGTGTAAAAAAAATAAAAATAATCAAAGCGAGGAAGATGAAAGCAAAATGGGTGGACTTTTTTTTTTAATCTTTGAACCGTATGAGTGATCCCCTTCGACAGGTGGTGATCACAATAAAAAGATGCAAAAATATATACAGATTAATATTGATAAGATCCAAGGAATTAGTAGCAACTCAAAGATAATCTCTGAGTAAGTATAGATTCATAGATAGATAGATAGATACGGTAGAGACGTTAACATGCACGGCTGGATTTATAAGGCAATACTACACAGTGTATATATCATTAGGTAAATGTTAATGTGTGCGTTGTAATGGGAATATGAGTGTGTGTGTGTGTTTGTGTAAAAGCAGAGGTACATATGGGTTCATGTGTGTGTGTGTAAGCTATGTGTGTGTGTGTGTGTGTGTGTGTGTGTGTGTGTAAAAGCAGAGAGAAGGAGGGCATCCAGTTATTTAAGCTATCTATGTGTATGTATGGTTGAGTGGGGACCTTTAACTCTGCCAGGGTTTGGGGAAGAGGAGGGTCACAGGACTAACTAAAGCGGCTATCGTGTTGTTGTCGGCGCAATGCATTCATGAAACCGATTCCTCCCACTTGTGATAGGAAACTGAAAGCCCCGGGTTAGATGGTCTGTTTCTTGGTACATTTTGGGGGAATTGAATACCTCTTAATTGGAAGATAAAAATATCCTCGTTCCCAAATAACAACATATAGACGCTGGTTCAGAAA
Organism: Petrolisthes manimaculis; assembly: GCA_034508575.1. Taxonomy (NCBI): domain Eukaryota; kingdom Metazoa; phylum Arthropoda; class Malacostraca; order Decapoda; family Porcellanidae; genus Petrolisthes; species Petrolisthes manimaculis. The sequence goes on along the minus strand of JAWZYT010007446.1, from coordinate 3,002 downwards.
ATAATAATGTAAATAGAATAAGAAAAAAGGAACATAAATATTAAAGTGCAAGAAAAGAGTGTTAAGTAAATTGGAGACAAAAAAATGTTTCACAATCATAAAATACTGAAAATATACCTAGGAAAGCTGACAGAAATAAAGGAAAACAAATAAATGGAAGCAGGAAAAAAAAAGGATACACGTTAAAGAAATGCGGTCATGTAGAATTTTAAAGGAAAGGATGAAAGAGGAAAAGAGAGATAGAGATATATACCGAATGAGGGAACAGAACCATAAAGAGTTAAAGGATATAAAGGGACCCCTGTTGAAGGAGTATAGGAGGGATTGAAAACACACACAAAAAAAATATGAGAGAGTGGAGAGTAAAACGCACGAGGCGAGAATATGGCGGTGACAAAATATGCAGTGTGAAAGACATGAAGTGAGGAGTAATGGGGTGATGAGAGCTTATATCGAACGTGCCAGTGAGAGGATAGGAGAGGAAGGAGAAGAAACGAGAGAGAAGAGAGAGAGATGAAGAGAGAAGAAGAGAGAGAGAGAGAGAGAGAGAGAGAGAGAGTTAGACGAGAGAGAGAGAGAGTTAGCGAGAGAGAGAGTTAGCGAGAGAGAGAGAGAGAGAGAGAGAGAGAGAGAGAGAGAGAAAGAGAGTTAGCGAGAGAGAGAGAGAGTTAGCGAGAGAGAGAGAGAGCTTAGCGAGAGAGAGTGAGAGAGAGGAGAGAGAGAGAGAGAGAGAGAGAGAGAGTTAGCGAGCTATCATGGGAATGTGAGGGGGAGGAGAGCCGAAGGAGATAGTGATACTGAGTGTCAAGGGAGTGAGAGAAAGAGATAAGGAGAGAGAGGGAGGGTCGAACAGTCGGAGGAGGAAACGAGAGATGTAAAGTGGACAAGCATGTAATGTATGGTGATGAGAGAGAGAGAGAGAGAGAGAGAGAGAGAGAGAGAGAGAGAGAGAGAGAATAAGATAGGTAGAGAAGTGAGACAACAAGAACGAGAAAGTAAAACAGAAAGGAAGTTAAAGCGAGACAGAAAGAGAGTGAGAGAAAGAGACAAAATCCATGGGAAAAAAAAAGGGTAGAGCAAGAGAGAACGTGAGAGAAAGTGAGAGAGAGGCGTTTCCAAGACAACAACAACAACAACAACAACAACCACGGGGTAAAAGTTAACTGCTGCTGCCGGACCGCCTTCCCGCCCCTCCCTGGCTACGCAATTTAGGATATTTTTCTTCATCAAAGTGCCATCGTCGAAGGCTATCATTGGCAAGACTTCCGGCCCCAGCGAGCTTGGCTGGAGATCTAAGGCGCTTCTCCCCTCCCCCCCCCTCCCCCAGGTCCCCCCTTCCCCTGGTGCCCCCCCCTAGTAACCCCCTTTAACCCCCCTTCTCTGGTGCCTCCCTAATATAACCTCCTTTTGCACCCCTCTCTTTCCCCCCCTCTCTTCCACCTTGTTCCCCTCTACTCAGCACTTCTCGGTCCCTATCCCAACCCCCCATAGTGCCCCCTTTTTATCCCTCGGGCTCTCCTAAAGTCCCCTATACCACTCAAGTGCCCAGTTTACCCCCTTTCCAGCGCCCCCCCTTTCATTCTCTTCCAACGCCCCCCTTTCCAGCGCCCCCCCTTCCATTCCTTTCCAGCTCCCCCCTTCCCTCCGTTTCCACCGCCCCCTCCTTTCCTCCCTTTCCAGCGCCCCCCTTCCCTTCCTTTCCAGCGCCCCCCCCCCCCTTTCCTCTTCCGTGCGCACCATCAGACAGTCTTTCACTCCATACTTTTTCGCTTTTATATAAAGTATCTCCACATGTGTTTTCTTTAACGTTCATCTTTCCTTTTCCTTCACCATTATAAGCTTCCCACCAACCATGGATACTTGTGCATCTTCGTCTCTTCTAGTTTCCTCTTTTCCATTCGGTTCTATATAGTTGCTCTTTTTGTATTTTTTTCACTTTTTGCATCAAGTAGGATTTTCCACTCTGTCACATCTCCTACTCCTTTAGGTAACCACAAATACGTTCCTCTTCTTTCATCGCCTTTTCTCCTCCTCCTCCTCCTCCTCCTCCTCCTCCACCTCCTCCTCCTCCTCCTCCTCCTCCTCCTCCTCCTCCTCCTTTCTTCATCAACTCTTTTACTTAATTTTCCGCCGTCTTCTCTCCCTCTGTCTCATACCACTCTGTATCCTCAGGCTATATTCGTCTTTCTCAGAACTCTCGTCTTCCTTCGTATCTCATCGTAGTTTTGTTTTATCCCCCAATTTTATCTCCACTTTCTTCTTTTAGTTTCTACACTTATTCTTTTCCTCTTCTTCCTCTTTTTTTTCCACTTATTCCTCTTTTTTTCCGCTTATTCCTCTTTTTTTCTCTTCTTCCTCTTTTTTTACTCTTCTTCCTCTTTTTTCCCTCTTCCTCTTTTTTCCTCTTCTTCCTCTTTTTTTCCTCTTATTCCTCTTTTTTTCCTCTTCTTCCTCTTTTTTTTCTCTTCTTCCTCTTTTTTTCCTCTTCTTCCTCTTTTTTTCCTCTTCTTCCTCTTTTTTCCTCTGCTTAATTCCATTCTTTGTTCCTCATCTTTTCCTCTTTGTATCTTCTCACATTCTTCTCCCTCCTTCCCTTCTTCGATTCTTATCTCCTTTCCTCACCTTCCCTTCTTTATATTTACTTTGATTCTTTCTACTCCTTCACTTCTTTTATTCTACTCTTATTCTCTCTTCTTCTTCTTCCCTTCTTTGTTATTACTCTCATTCTTCACTCTCCTTCCATTCTTTGTTTTTATTCACATTCTTCCCACTCTTTAAATATTTTCCTCTCCTGTCTCTCTCTCTCTTTCTCTCTTAACCCATTTTTCTCTCTCTAAGTTTCTCATCTCCTCTGTCTCACTGTTTATTTCACTTTCTTTCATTCTCCCCTCCTATCATTTCTTTCCTCCCACTCTCTTTGTTCTCCCATCTGACTTATTCCATTATTCTCTTTTCATTATTCTATATATTGCAATTCCACTCTTCGTTAATCCGCATTCTAT
>JAWZYT010007445.1:0-21782 GCA_034508575.1 Petrolisthes manimaculis | reverse complement strand
AGGAAGGAGAGAAGAGTAAGAGTAATGAAGAAGGAAGGAGAGAAGAGGAAGAGTTACGAGCGGAAGTTGAGGTGAGGAGGGAAGGAGGGAGGAAGGAGGAAGTAAGGATATTATCTGTAGCTCTCTTACATACTTGCTCCTTCCTTCCTTCCTTCCTTATTTCCTTTCTCATTCCTTTTTTTCTTCCATGTTTCCTCGTGATCAATAATTTATTAGGCTTAACCTTTTCTGCGTGTATAATTTACATATTTTTATATTGCTTAAGATAAGGTGTGTGTGTGTACCGAGTTATTCTATATGTGTCTGCCAAAGTTTTATAATTCTTTTTATATGTACATTTTTTTTCAGTCTTCTGTTTTTCAGTTTGCATGTGTCTATTCTTTTACATTCTCGTGTGTCTCTGCATAGCGTGTGTGTTCATCCGATCGTCTTTCCTGTGTGTGTGTGTGTGTGTGTGTCATGTCGTATGTCCATAATCTAATCTCCAAGTCATCCCATTCAACAACAGATCACCATAATTTTCGTTAATCTGGATCTTGTTTCCTGACATACTTTGGAGGAATTAAAGGCGCCACTGTAATGTACCAAAAGTATTATGTTTATGCCCTTCATTTAGCCATCATTCTGTCTCTCTGTTTGTCTGGCTGTCTATTGGTCTGTTTACTAGTCTGTCTTTCTGTTCCTGTTGAGTTTTTGGATCTGGATAAGTATTATTTTAAGTTTCATTATGTCTGTCTGTATGTCTATAATTGTTTGTATATAAAAATGTCTGTTTGTCTCATTTTAATCTTCTTTTCCATTTGTTTATTCATTCTTTACGTCTGTTTCTATTTATCCGTTCTTTTGTCTGTCTGTGTATGTCTGTCTCTGTCTGTCTCTGTCTGTCTGTATATCCTTTCGTCTGTCTATATTTGTTTACCCGTCCAGATGTCCGTCTATATGTCTGTTTGCTTCAGCTTATTTTTTCGGCTTCACTGGACACAAGTCTCAGGCAATTTTAAAAGAATTGTTGTGGGTGGGGGGGAGGTGAGGGTAGAAGAGGAGGGGGTGAGGGCAGAAGAGGAGGGGTGGGGGGGGGGGAGGGTAGAAGAGGAGGGGTTGAAGGCAGAGAGGGGTGAGGTAGGGGGGTACATGGGTGCTGGGGGTGGAGGTGGGGGTGGTTGTGGTCCCCATCGCTAGTTATTATGTCCCTCTCAACCCCCTTCTCTCTCTACCTTCTACCTCCCCTTCCCTCTTCCTTCCTTCCTATCCATTCTGTTCCCGTTTATCGTTTCTTTCAATTATTATTTTTCCTCCTGGTTTTTCTTCATTGTTCTTTCTCCTTTTCCTTCTTCCCATACTCCTCTTCCCTTCCACCGTTTAACTTCCTTTCATTCTTCTTCCATACGTTCTCTACATTTCCCTTTCATTCCTTTTTCCCTCTGCTTGCCCCATGTATTCCTCTTTTTCCTTTTTCTTGCCTCCTCTCCACTATCTCTCCTTTCGTTGCTCCTCTCCCTCCCCCCAAATGCACTCTACCATTTCCTACTTCCTTCAGTACAATACGTAATTTCTCTCTGCTTGAACACACACACACACACACACACACACACACACACAAACACACACACTCCTCTTACTCCACCAATGCATTCCTTCCCTCCTCTTCCCTTCTTTGCTGTCTAATCTCAATATACTTACTCCCTCCTTCCCTCCTATTTTCTCCCTCACTAAATCTACTCCAACCCTCACTCCTCGTCCTTCAAATATCTCTCTCCCTCTCTCTCTCTCTCTCTCTCTCTCTCTCTCTCTCTCTCTCTCTCTCTCTCTCCGTGATTCTACTTCCTCCACCCCTCTTTTTACCCTCTCCTTCCCTCAATGCACTTCCTCTCCACATCCATCCACCCTCTCTCACCAATACTCAGTCATCTCAAACCTTCCCACATATATCACTTTTCCTCCGTGTTGTACAGTACAATCTCGGTCTAGAGTAATAAGTATCCACCCACTCCCAGCCAACCCAGAAATATGGCACCATCGCTACCGGGGATATGAATTGGTGAAGCAGGACAAGACTCGTCAACCTAATTCGAATAAGTTATTTGAGACAGCGAGAAGGTGGAGGGAAGACATTGTTTCTCTGATTCAACTCCAGTTAATAAGTGTTGCCTTGCTTCATCCCTCGTATACCTGGTTGTGATGGTGCCACATGTCGGGGTTGGCTGAGAATGGGTGGATACTTACTTACTACACTTAAATTTCCTGTTCAGTTTTTTTTTCTACACAGGTGTTTTTTCCACCACTTTTTTCAGGCCGGATTTTACGGAAGGGAGAGGTGGGTGGGGAGGAACCTTCCACTTTACTATCCTTTTCCTCAGACATGTAGAAACCTTAGACGTAGAATAGTTACACAGGCAGCCTTGTGAGGCCCACCAGGGCTGTTGTTGCCTGTACCTCCTTTGTATTCCTTTGTATTCCTTTGTACTCTCTCTCTCTCTATCTCTCTCTCTCTCTCTCTCTCTCTCTCTATCTCAACCTATTCATCTTTGTCATCCAACTCTTCTAACCACTGATTATTTCTTTTTCTTGCTTCTCCTCCTCTCCATCCCTTCCTTTCTTCTCTCACTCACTCTTCTCTTCTCTTCCTCCACTCCTTCCATCCTTCCCTTTCTACACGTTCACAATAAATCACCTTGGTACGCCACCACTTCCTTCCTCCCCTTCCTCTCTTTCTTTCCCTATTCAAGTTCGTATGCTCTCTCTCTCTCTCTGCTCTCTCTCTCTCACACACACACACAAAAAAAAAAAATCCTCCGTTTACCTCGATCTACCGTACATCTACTTTATATTTACCCCGTTATTCCGTTGCCAGGAAAGGAGATGCATTTTTCCCCACCCGAAACACGACCGTTCCCAGTTCCACAATATCTATCTATCAGTCAGTCTTTTCTTTGACGGACATTTCCTCTTTGACAGACTATTTTTCATACTCGCACAATTTTTCACAGATACACGAATTTCATAATGACAGACGGGCACACTATAAAATTTTCTTTGATGGATATATTTATTTCTCAATTTTTTTTTTTTTTTTTTGTCGCTTAAACCAGTTTTGTTTTTTACACTATTGCATGTTTATTTTTATTTCTTATTCAGACATATTTTTTTACATACTCGATATTTTATCCACCGTTCACAATTTTTCACACCTATATAGACCGAATTTTGCCATTGAACAACATTATTATTTCCCAGTTCGATAACATTTGTATAATAGTTTGGAGGAATCAATGTATATTAAAAATTGCAACTTTCAAAACTTCAAAAACGCTAATTTATGCAAATTTATACAATTTTTAACGATTTTACTATAAAATGTGGCATCTTCACTACTCCCCAGAGATTCATCTTCACTACTCCCCAGAGATACAAGAGACATTGCCCTTTATAAGCGAGCAGCGCCGCAGGCAAAAAAAAAAAATTATATAATTTTTTTTTATATAAAAAAAAAAAAAAAAAAAAAATTATATAATTTTTTTTTATATATAAAAAAATTATATATGGGGTAGGGGGGGTCATGGGGTAGGGGTGTGGGCGTGGGGTAGGGGTGTGGGCGTGGGGTAGGGGTGTGGGCGTGGGGTAGGGGTGTGGGTGGGGGTGGTGGCGTGGGGTAGGGGTGGGGGTGGGGGTGGGGGCGTGGGGTAGGGGTGGGGGTGGGGGGTGGGGGGCGTGGGGTGGGCGTGGGGGCGTGGGGTGGGGGGGGGGGGCGGGGTGAGCGAAGCGAGCAGCGCCGCAGGCAAAAGCACCCACGGCGTAGCCGTAGCTGGCGAAGCCAGTGCTTGTAATAATAATAACAATAATAAAAATAATAATAATAATAATAATAATAAAAATAATAATAATAATAAAGGCAGGGTATAGTTTTGACATTTTTGGAGATTATGATTCCTCCAAACTATTCCAGGCAACAGGATACCATTATTTTTCTTCATCTTGGTCTGTTTCCTGGCATACTTTGGAGGAATCAAGGCACTCCAATGTACCAAAAGTATACTCTCCCCTTAAAGCTACTTCCAAAATGTACAGTGTTATATAGACAGTGACTACAAATGAAGAACAGCTCAAAAAAATGTATAACTAGCGAGCTATATATATAATTTCCTTTTAGTTCACACCTTTTATAATTTCCTGTTCCCTTCCCTTCTCATTTTCGCCTGTTTCATTTCTGCCTCCTAATAATTGTCTTCTCTCTCTCTCTCTCTCTCTCTCTCTCTCTCTCTCCTTCCTCCTCCACCCTCTCTATCACTCACTGTTAATTTCCTACCTTTCCTTCCTGCTTCCTCCCCCTCCTCCTCCCCCTTCTTGTTACTCACTTATCTTTCCTTCTCTTACAACCATTCCTTCTATTTCTTCCTCCTTTCCTCTCTCTCTCTCTCTCTCTCTCTCTCTCTCTCCAGGCCAGTTCAGTCAGATCATAAGGACGGAAAAAATATAAAATTAAATCCCGCTCGGTCCCAAAAAAAATCGGAAATCACTTGGTCTAATTGCTCTTCTGGCAGTGGGGGGGAGGGGGTGAAAAGAGGAGGGGAGGGGAGGAGGAGAGGGAGGGGAGGGGACAGGGGAAGGAATGGAGAGAAGAAAAGGATGAGGAAGAACAAAGGGAAGGAAGGGAATGGGAGGGAAAGAAAGGGGAAGAATACATAAGCCGAATGAACGAAAAGTGAAATAATAAAAGAGTTGAGATATGAGAAAGAATGGTTTCGTAACTATACCTTAAAAGTGTCAGAGGAAAAAAATATGTATATATATAACTTCCAACTACCGAGAATGAATGAATGAATGAATGAATGAATGAATAAATGAATGAATGAATGAATAAATGAATGAATGAATGAATAAATGAATGAATGAATGAATGAAGTGGGGTTGACATAGTTTGGAGGAGTCTGGAGGGAGAAGCTATTGTGAAGTGGGTGAATGGGAGGACTTCTGATTACTACAAACTATACACGAAAACCGGACAACACCATTAAAAAAAAAATACTAAAAGGCCTGTTTTCTGGTATACCCTGGAGGAATTAGTCGCCCTCCACACCATTCATCACTTAATTAAGGGGAAAGTTTTGTGTTGGTAATTCTGGAGCAACTGAATCCTCCAAACTATTCCAAGCAACAGAACACCATTATTTTTGCTCTTCTGGTCCTGTTTCCTAGCAAACTTTGGAGGAATCAAGGCACTCCAATGTAACAAAAAAGAACTACCACCTTAAGACAGAACCTCACGAGCGCCTAGAGTGTCTGTTTTCATTTAGAACAGGAACAAAAATACTAGAGAGGCATTAAATTGCTTTAAGAATTATTATTTATTTTTCAGCAAGAAGTGAGTCAGTGAAAAATATTAGAAAAATGGCAATAAAGGTGGTGGTGCAAAAGGGGAGGAGGAAAGGGAGGAGAAAGACAGAGAAACATGATCCTTATTTACTACTGCAGTGTGGGTCATTCTTCTGCCATCTCGTGACTCACCACACACACACACACACACTTTTCCACTCACACTTGCCTCCTGTTGCTCCTTTACTTCAGTGACACACATCCTTCCTCCTTTTTTTCTATCTACTAAATCTCACACACATAATATTCTTTCTCATATCACTTACTGAACTTCACATATTATTTTTATACGCATACATCCTTCTAATTAACTCATATTCTACCTTATTTACATCCTCCTTTCTACCCCCAACTAATTCTCACACACATCCTTCTTCCTTCATCCTTCTGTCCTCGCCAACACCCTTTATCCTTCCTCCATCTCCAATTTTTACCTTCCAGTTCAACCTCCAACTTAAATACTCCACAATATCCTAGCCTTCAACTCCCATCTTTCATTTCTCCTCCTTCTCCTCCTTCTCCTCCTCTACCATCCATTCATCTTCCCTTCCACCTCTTTCTTTTCCTCCACTGTTTTCTTTATCTCCTTTACTTCCACCACTGTCTCGATCACCTCCACCTCTTTCTCCTTCATCTCCACCTCTTATACCTTGTTCATCACCTCTTTCTCCTACACCTCCATGCACCTTTTATCTCCCCTTCACCTCTTTCTCCTCGCTCATCACCTCTTTCTCCTCTCCACCACTTACTCCTTTACCTCCACCTCCTCCTTTTTCTCTTTCATCACCACCTCTGTCTCCTCCACCTTCACGTTCTCCTTTACCTCCACCTTTTTCTTCTCCACCTCTTCCTCCTATCCATCTCCACCTTCCCACTCACCCAAAGGCCAACAGAATCCTTTGTTATTCAGCAGCCAAGTTCTTTTTCCTTTCTTTCTCTATCTCTCTTTCTCTTTCTTTCTTTTTAACTTCACTTTGTTTTCTCTCTTTTTTCACCTTTTTTGTTTTCCTTTTCGTTTCTCTCTGTCGTCTTTTGAAGCTTGTAGTCTCATCCTCCTCCTCCTCTTCCTCCTTCTTCCTCCTCCTCCTCCTTCTTCCTCCTCCTCCTCCTCCTCCTCCTCTTCTTCCTCCTCCTCCTTCTTCCTCCTCCTCCTCCTCTTCCTCCTTCCTCCTCCTTCTCATGACTTGGAGACCGACGCGACATTTGTGTGTACAACTCTCATTCACCTTTTTTTTATTTTTTTATTGTGCTCTCTCTCTCTCTCTTTACTAAATATTCTCTCGTAGTTTTTTATTCTGACACACTCTCTCTCCCTCTCCCTCTCCCTCTCCCCCTCTCTTATTTACCCTTCTTCCTTCCTTTTCTCGTTACTCTTCCTTCTTTCATTCCCCTTACTCTGATTCTCTCCTCCCCCCCACCTTCCTCTTTCTCCTGCCGCCCGAGATGGTCACGATAATCATAATTAATGTAGCCAGCCACTCAGAAACGCCTCCCCTTATACCTACACATTCAGACCTTCTTCCTCACCATCACGTGAACATCCACTCGTCACCATAATTAACTTTACAATACCACCATCATTATTTATCTATTTATTTATTTATTTATTTATCTATTATATGTCATTGTGTGTGTGTGTGTATGTGAGTGAGTGAGTGAGTGAGTGTATGTATGTATACGTGTGTGTTAGTGTGAGTGTGTGTGTGTGTGTCAGGAAGCTCGAAAAATGTAAAATAGAATGCAATGAGACTTAGTATGCACGAGGCAAAAGAAAGTGTCGAGTGGGTTTCATATGGGGACGAGTTTCAGGTTGTCGAGGGAAAGTGAATCCTGAGAGATTTTAGTTTGGGAGGAGCAAAAGGTGTACATACATACATTTTCCATCTGTTTTTCACCTCTTCTTAACTTTCTGCTCTTCCTCTCAACACTCTCTTCCTTCTCCATTTCACTTCTTCCTCCCTTTTCCTCTCTCCTTTTTGCTTGTATATATATAACTCATTTCCCTCTCCCCATTACCTTCTGTTGTAAGCTAACACACACACACACACACACACACTTACCTCCCTATCTATAACCATCACCATCGTTATCTCCATCAACATCACTCACCTGAAACAAGAAAAACAAAAAATATTATTTATTCATTTTAATAAATCATGGGAACAAAAACCGTAAAAATAAATATTAATACAATCTTCTTCTTTTTTCAAATTATATATATATAATAGTTTCACCCACAGTACAGTAAGAGACATTGTAATTGTCATAGAAACACCTACCTTACTACATCACATAATTATACAGTATTTCCCTGCATACAACATAAGACTTTCCTGTTTTCCCCGAGTCGTGAGATACTTGGGAGGAAACTGTTAACCTGCTTGGCCCCCCCATTTGCTTTTCTTAACCATTTCCCCGAGTCATTTGATACTTGGGAATTATGCCACTCTTACTGTATATTCTTCCCAGCTTCTCTATTCCTTCTGGTGTGAGAGACTTGGGAACACCACTATACCACCCGTCCCGTCCCTCCCTCATCATTTCATTAGCTAATCCTCCCCCTTCATGCCTCATTTCCTCCTCAGGTTTCCTCCTCAATTCTTCACTCCACTCCTTCTCCATTATATTCTCCTCATTTCTCTTTCGTATTCATTTCCTCTCTCTCTCTCTCACTCTCTCTCTCTCTCTCTCTTTCTCTCTCTCTCTCTCTCTCTCTCTCTCTCTCTCTCTCTCTCTCTCAGTAGCACCCAAGTCGTCAACACTATCATGGCTCCTTTTAAATCTTTAGACGAATGGGGTTTCCTGTGACACACTAAATTGTCTGGCGCTAGTACATTCATGTTAGTAAAGGTCGTTCCTAATATAAGACATCTCTCCCCCCACCCTCCAACCCCACCCTTCTTTCATACCCTCTTCTCTTTATTCTCCAATGTCCTTCTTTATATATATTCCTTCTCTCCATCTCGGTTCATCCCCTCCATCTCCCATCCCTCCACCCACATTCTAAATCTCTCATCTCTCCATCTCTCATCTTCACCCACCCTCTCCATCTCTCTCATCCCCACCCACCCTCTCCATCACCACCTCTCCATCTCCAACCACCCTCCCTCCCGTCCAGCCAAGTCCCTCCACGAGACTAATAAAAGCCATTGTCATCTCAGGAGGGTTTTAATAAATCCATTCGTCAGGGCTCGATTGAAAACTCATTCCTGGTTCATAATTGCCTGTCAGCTCCTCTCCCCTTCCTCTTCCTTCCCTCCCTCCCTCTCTGCCCTTCCTCTACCTCCCTTCCTCTCTGTCTCATCCAGCCTTCTTCCTCCCTCCCTCCCTTTCCCTTCCCTCCCTCCCTCTCTCTTCCTCTCCTTTCCCTCTCTCCTCTCTCTCTTCCTTCCCTCCCTCCCTCCTTCCTCTCCCTTCTTTTCCTCTGAATCATCCAGCCCCCTGTCATATCTCTCTGCCCTGTCACCCTTCCCAGTCTATCTTAATCTGTCTGTCTATAATATATCTCTATCATTTTTGTCTGTCTGTCTGTCTGTCTGTCTCTCACTCTCTCTCTTCTTTGGCACATGTATCCATTCCCCTCTTTTCACTTTCTCTCTGCCACCTGTCAATAGTCTCTCTCAAGTCTGTCTGTCTGTTATTATCTATCTGTCTGTCTTCATGTGTCTGTCTGTCTCTCTGTTCTTCTCCCTCGACTCCCCCCCCCCCCCACCTCCCTGTCCGATTATGAGGTGGGGGGGGGGGGGGGGGCGTTCTACAGTCTGACATTCCTTCCTCTGTGCGTCAATCAATAGGAGGGGGAATGAAATGGGGGTTTAAGAAGGGGGGAGGTGAGGTTGTAGAGAGAGATTGTATGGGAGAAAGGAGATTGTATGGGTAGAGAAAAGGAAATGATGGAGAATGGAGGTGAGGAGACAAAGGGAGTCGAATGAGAGAGAGAGAGAGAGAGAGAGTGGATGCGACAAGAACGACAAGTCAATCACATCAACGAGACGACAGCCTTGACGACCCTTAACACACGACAGCCAATTAAGAGCCTGCAGTACCCATGACGTCACAAGAGATCAGCCAATTAGAACCCAAAGCAGCCGTGACGTCACCACCACCACCAACAACCAGCCAATTAGAACTAACAGCCTCGTAATATCACTACCTCTCTGCCCATTACAGTCAGCAGTTGTATGACGTCACTACCACCAGCAGAAAAAGCTCGGAGTGAGATGTATTTAAGTTAGAAAGAAAGAAATTAATTCACAGAAGAAAATAAAACCAGAAAGGAAGGCCCAAAGAGACTTGAAAGAAACAAAGCTATAGAAAAAAGAAGAGAACCAAGAAAATGAAACGGGAGATAAAAAGAATGAAACAGGAGATAAAAAGAATGAAACAGGTGTTACGGTGTGACATCTTCACTATGTCACATCGTATTTATATTTTACTATCACATCTTCACTATTAAGTGAAGATGTGAATACTATATTTCATCATCGTGTTTGCATCCTAGTGGTGAGAGAAACATCTTTACTATTTACTGTAAGATGTGAAGTTGTATTTTGCTGTGTTCTGTAGTTCCAGGTTGGGTCCAAATGTGATATATGGTCCAACCGAATGTTGTAACAACACAGAACAGTATAATAAGCTATAAAAGCTTAAATAAAGACACAAAAGCTTTAAAGAGTGTCATTAGCTCCTCCCCCCTTCTGCCAAAGTTATATCTGATTGCGAGCCTCAGTCTACCCGGGGCTGGGGTCGTAACAGATTTTGGGGCCAGGTCCGGGATTCTCAAGTAAGGATTTTCTTACTTGAGAATCCCGGACCTGGCCCCAAAATCTGTTACGACCCCAGCCCCGGGTAGACTGAGGCTCGCAATCAGATATAACTTTGGCAGAAGGGGGGAGGAGCTAATGACACTCTTTAAAGCTTTTGTGTCTTTATTTAAGCTTTTATAGCTTATTATACTGTTCTGTGTTGTTACAACATTCGGTTGGACCATATATCACATTTGGACCCAACCTGGAACTACAGAACACAGCAAAATACAACTTCATATCTTCACTTAATAGTGAAGATGTTTCTCTCACCGCTAGGATGCAAACACGATGATGAAATATAGTATTCACATCTTCACTTAATAGTGAAGATGTGATAGTAAAATATAAATACGATGTGACATAGTGAAGATTTCACACCGTAACACAGGAGGTAAAAAGAATGAAACAGGAGGTAAAAAGAATGAGTGATAGAAACAGATACAGAGAAACAAACATACAGAGAGACAGAGGCTTGTTAGAACGATCGAGACACGTCAAGATAATCACTGCCAAGAGGACTGACTTTCTTTCCACCCGCTCTGAAAGTGACTTCACTCTTCCTTCTCCTCCTACTCCTCCTCCTCCTCACCATCACCCTCACCCTCACCCTCACCCTCACCCTCCTCCTCCTCCTCCTCCTCCTCACCAGAGACGCTTCGAAGTGACAGTCATCATTTCCTAAGGATCTTGTGAGATGTGGGGCCAATTACCCTCCCAACCAACAATCCACCTACCCCGACCTATACTATTTTCTGGAGGTGACCTGGCCTTGATTCATTTGATCTCTGACTTGTTTTGGCTCGGCTTCTCCTTATATTTATAGTATCCGATCTGACCTGGTTTGTTTTTATGCAATTTGACTTGGCTAATTCTCAACTCATCTTCTCTACTTAACTTCCTGTAACTTTTTATCATTTTTCCTTGACCTGGCTTAGCTTAGTTTTTTCTCTTCTGATTTGTCTTCACCTGGTCTGACTATCTCTATTTGATCTGACCTAACCTGACTTGACCTAATTTGTCGAAGGACGAGGAATGACCTAACCTCTTGTCAACTGGAATACTGCTGGCTACTGATTCCAACCAAACACACACACACACACACACACACACTACTTAATTAACACTGAGTAAACCTGTTTCTTCTTAGCAAAGTTTGGAGCAATAGATACGCAGCCTCCAAACTTTCAACAATATTTTGGCAACCTTAGCACGTATAATAATAATAATAATAATAATAATAATAATATGTCTTGTGGGTGAATCAGAAGGCAAATGTTTCCTCCTCACAATGCCACTAAACACACCATATTGTCAGTCAATATTTACGAGTGGGTTGGTAATCTGAGGGGATCATTGTTGTTGTGGCCGAGGTGCAGGAATCAATACATATAATATACATCCAATATTCTCCCACGCTATCTCTCTCTCTCTCTCTCTCTCTCTCTCTCTCTCTCTCTCTCTCTCTCTCTCTCTTGTCATCTAACCTTAAGCCACCCGTCATCACCGTCGGAGTCTGTCGCTTCCTGGTGGGGTGGAAGCCGGAGGAGGTGACCCGTTATATATATATCTGATACGTTATTTATTATCAATGTATTATTTTGTGAGAGATTTTCACTTGCGTCCCCTCCTCACCTACACCCCACCCCCACCCGTCTCTCTCTCTCTCTCTCTCTCTCTCTCTCTCTCTCTCTCTCTCTCTCTCTCTCTCCACACACACACAATAATAAATGAGCAGTCAGCTATACCAGACACGGGGTATATATATTTTCTCATTCATTAGTTCACAGGTTATTGAGTTGTTGTTACAGCCGTCCCAGCCCCCACCCCCAACCCCAACCACTCCCACCTCCTGCCTTCATTACTCCCTCTTCTCTACCCCTCCCCCCACCTCCTGCTTCCCCACGTTGGCTACATCCCCTTGTCTGCTCCCCTACTTTCCCCACCACCCCTATATACTACTGCATCCCACCTTATTCCTCCTCCCTTCCCCAATTCTTGTTACTGCCTCCCCACTGACGTATATCCGCTTCCTCCCCTTCCCCACCCCACCTAATTCCTCCTCCCTTCCCCAACACCTGCCCGCTACATACCTCCCCATCCCTTCCCCAATCTACCCCTACCATCACCTACCACTTTTACTTCCCAATGTCTCTTCCACCTGACACCCCTGCCAGGATAACCACTTTTTATTTGTTGTCCCTCCATCCTCTCTCCCTTTACTGTATTGTTTGTTTCCCTTCACCTCCTCCCTCTCTTCTCGTCCCCCTAATTCATCACTTATTTAAACAACAGCCTTCCCCTCACAATCCAGTCTACTTCTTTACTCTACCCCTTTTCATCAACCCCTGACTCACCCCTTACTTTTTCCTTCATTCAGAGTCATCCCCCTAGTTCGCTGTATCAGACTCACTTCCCAATTCCTGACTCACTTTCCTTTTCACCCAATGACTCGCTAATTTAACCTTTACCCTTTTCTCTGTATATCAACCTGACTCATCTTCCACTTTCCCTTCCTTTATTTGTCTTATTCTATCCCCATTCTCTCCCTGTCCCTCCTTCCCCTCCCCAATTAACCCCCAACTTGGCTAATTCAACCCCCTACTCTTCCCTCTCCATTCCCCTACCCATTCCTCTCCACTTTCCCCTCCATCATTAACCCCCAACTTTGCTAAATCAACCCCCTACCCCCCATCCATTTAATTCATCCCTTCCTTCTCTACCCATTCCCTCCCCTTCATCCCTTCCCCCTCTACCCCTTCCCTGCCCTTCATCCCTTCCCCATCAGTGCATCATCAATCAATGGACATCAATGGCTAGTTCTATCAAGTATGAATGTCCGTGACGAGGGGGGTGGAGGGCAGAAGGGGGGGAAGGGGGGCCGGCTGGTGCTGACGATGCGTTTGTTCCAGCTGGGGGTACACACACACACAAACACACCCATACATACACACATATTATCCATACACACACATACACATACACCCATACATATATCCATACACACACATACATACACATGTACGCACCCATACATATATCCATACACACTCATACATACCCATACATATATCCATACACACACACATACATACATAATCCATACACACACACACATATATATCCTTAATTACCCAATAAATATATATATAAATGCACATATAAACTAAGAATATAATAAAAACTGGAAACAAAAAATATATATAAATACGGCATAAATCAGTATATAAGCTAAAACATACAATAAATTAAATACCAGTACTGAAAATACATACATACATGATTAACAATACAAAAATACTGTAAAAGTTAATAGACAGTATTATATAAACCAACACAAACGAAAACACACAGTATAGCACAGAAAATACAGCAACTAGTCCAGGAAAGACCAAAAGATTCTATCCACGAGTGAAAATCTGAGAATAGGAATGGTTGGTTGGAGAAAGAAAATGTATCGTGCATCTATAATTCTGGTCCTGACGAAAACTTTTACTTCTTTCTGACACTTTAGGGACTCTTTTTGCAATATATATTTTCTGTACACCGTTTCAGCGATTTTTTAATATATATATAAACAGGTATTATTTTAGGAAAAGTATTATGTTTGTCTACACATTCACTGCTGATCTCCAAGGGTTAAAATAAAAAATACTCAATATTTCTACTACGAATATCCGTCAATGCGTAAGTTATTAAGACACAGTATTTTAAGATTCTTTGATACAAGTGTCTGTGATCACCCAATAGTACATCTGTGGCCACACTGGGTTGGCGAGTGAACATCTGCACAGAAGAAAAAAAACAAACAGATAGTATTAATGAGATGAATGAGCGCTTGCATAATTCACCAGGCTAAGAATTTAAAAAAGAGAGGTACAGTTACAAATTGGGGTCCTTAAGTACCAATTAGCCTTGCAAGTGAAGGGAAATGGATGCGAGTCATTATAGGAGGGACTTGGAAGGAAAGGGTCGGAGGGAGTGTTGTGGCATTATTGTTATTAGTCTTATCAATCTCTCTCTCCTTCGTACGGTATAACTTTAAAGGGGGATGCTGCTCCTTTCATTTTAGTGTCCTCCTTGCGTTTCTTTAGAGAGTACAGTGTATCAGGATGCAATGTTATGAGAGGGTCGGTTCGGTCATCTCTTGTAGTGACTAAAACAGGAAGTTCCTTAAGGACTCTGTAATCGTGTATGAGTTTTGGAGGCTTCTGATTCCTCCTGACTATGCCACGAAACAAACTCCTTCCATATAAGTGGTGTTTCGTGGAAATGTTTGAAGGACTTACTAACCTTTAATTTTCAGACTACAACACGGGGTCTCTTAATCCTCCAAAGTATTCCAGGAAACAGACAGATTAATTCAGTATATACGTGAAGGTGTTTTGTTTTGTAGCGTAGGTTGGAGGATTAAGTTGCTATCCAATCTAATCATAAAACAATTTTAGATTAAAACTGGGTTGGTTTAGAAATAGCTAAGGCGGAGAGTAGGAAAGGGAAGAACTGGAAAAGGAAGAGGTTGGAGGTTGGGGACAGGGACAGAGTTAGGGGCCGGAGGTGTAGGAGGTGTGGGGGAGGAGGGGAGGTCAGAGCAGCTCCGTTGTAAGAGAAGGAAGGGAAGGAAAGGGAAAAGGAGGGACAGGGAAAGGAATAGAGGAGAAGGAAAGGAAGGAGATAAATAAATGCAAAGGAAAAGGGACACACACATACACACACTCACCCTCACACACACACACACCCTCACACACATACCTTCACCCTCACTCACTCACTCACTCACTCACTCTCTCTCTCTCTCTCTCTCTCTCTCTCTCTCTCTCTCTCACACACACACACACACACAGGGGGGTGAGGTGGGGTGGGGGGAGGTAAACAACACAAAGCACTTCAAAGACCCCCACCACACTGTACGACAATTGACCGTGTAAGTGATTTTCCCGGCTACACGGCCAACAACGACAACTCACGGTCTTCTACACAAACCTAGTTACGCTATATTCCCTACCTTTCTTTTTGATACACACACACACACACACACACACACACACACACAGGTTCACTTTAGTTTCGCTTTTAGATATTCCTTTTCGTTCGTGCTCCATGCACATACAAACAAGCGCCCACACACACACATAAACAAACACACACACATAAACACACACACACACACACACACACACACACACATAAACACACACACAAACACACAGAGTCTATGGAGAAATCACCCCAGGTCTCCAGAGGCCGGTGGTAACTTTTCTGGTTCTTGGCTGAAATTCTGACGACGTGAGTAGGAAGAAAATTGGACACACAAAGATTAAACCCGGACTGTGTGTGTGTGTGTGTGTGTGTGTGTGTGTGTGTACTGGGAAAGGGTGACAGGGGGTCGTGAAGGGGTCTGGCTGGAAGTTATAAATGTACTGTATATAGTCAAGGAGAAGGAGGAGAAGGAGAAGAAGAGAAAGGAAGGAGAAGGAGAGAAAGGAAAATCTAGAAAGGTGTGCTGGAATGGAGAAGTAGAAGGGAGAACTGGAGGGAGTGTCAGGAAGAGAGGAAGTGAGGAAATGGATAGAGTAAAGAAAAGGGAGGTAGTGAGGAAAGGGAGGGAAGTGAGTGGGTGAGAGAAGAGAGGAAAAGGAGGGAGTGAGAGAAGAGAGGAATGTGAGTGAGAGAAGAGAGGGAGTGAGAGAAGAGAGGGATCTGAGTGATAGAAGAGAGTGAGTGAGAGAAGAGAGGGATCTGAGTGAGAGAAGAGAGGGATGTGAGTGGGTGGAGTGAAAGAGAGGGATGTGAGTGGGTGTAGGGAGTGAGCGAGGGACCAACCAGCCATGAGAGAGGGACTAACAGGGGAGACTAATGGTGAAAGGGAGGCCAAATGGTGATAAAAGAAAGATGGGAAGCGGACAGTGACACAGATATAACAGCCTCCATCCCTTGCTACCTCTCTCTCTCTCTATCTCTAACTCAATCTCTTGCTCGCTCTCTATTTACTCTCCCTCTCTCTCTCTATCTCTAACTCAATCTCTTGCTCGCTCTCTCTCTCTCTCTCTACCTCTTTAACTCAATCTCTTGCTCGCTCTCTATTTGCTCTCCCTCTCTCTCTCTCTTTCTCTAACTCAATCTCTTGCTCGCTCTCTATTTACTCTCTCTCTCCCTCTCTCTCTCTCACTCAATCTCTCTCTCTCTCTCTCTCCCTCCACACATACACATTCACACACACACACAACTCTTCTCTAACTTACTCCTTAACTAAATCTTTCTTACTTATTTACTCACATAACTGGTTTCTCGTTTTCAACATAATTATTACCTCTCGTTCCGGCTCACCAACAAAAATTATTTACTCCGGCTCCGGTTGGCTCGGTCACTCATTCACAAATTCACAAACTCAAAAAATAATATCTCCTTACTACACAAATATCCAATCACAAAATTAACTCTGGCATTCACTCACTCATTCCACAACTCCCTCGCTCATAACCAAATCTCATACTTACTCACTCGCTTACTTACTCATTGCTCACTCCCTTACTCACTGCCTCTATAGATCTCCCTACCCCCCCCCCCCAAGCCTGTCCCCCTATTCCCGCACCCCCTTAAATCCATCTACTCACTCATTTCCTCCTCCTCCGATTCCACTCCACATAATGTTAAATAATGGCCGGGAAAAAACTGAAATATTTAGTGTATGGGAAATCTGTAAAATTCTGCCTCGTTATCGAAAAGAAGAAAAATGCCTGACCAAGGACGTATTGTAAGCACCCCTTCCCTTCACACACACACACACACACACACACACCGTCAGTCTTCAGGGCATCACAGTTAAAGTCACATCCTTTCCCACCTCACAAAAGACAGGGACGAAGTGTGTGTGTGTGTGTGTGTGTGTGTGTGTGTGTGTGTGTGTGTGTGTGTGTGAGAGAGAGAGAGAGAGAGAGAGAAGTAACCCCCGCAAATTTTCGCATATAATTCCCCATCCACAACTTGCACGTAATGAGCTCTGATGGTGGCCGGGGTACCTCTGAATGGCACACTCATTTTCACACACACACACACACACACACACAGAGTGGGGGGGGGGGGGGGGTGAGGGAGGGAGGGACACAGTGGTTAGAGAGACATTAAGGTGGTAGTAGAGAGAGAGAGTTGGTTAATGTGGAGACACCGACGATTCACCCAAACTATTCCAAGCAACAGGTCACCATTACTTTTATTCATCCGGTCGTGTTTCCTGGCATACTTTGGAGGAGTCATGGTTCTCCAGTGTAGCAAAGGTATACTATTTAAATATTCCCTTAAGGAGCATGTTTTGTGTTGGTAAATCTGGAGCAACTGAATCCTCCAAGCTATTTCAAGCAACAGAACACCATTATATTCGCCCTTCTGGTTCTGTTTGCAAGCATACTTTGGAGGAATCAAGGCACTTCAATGTACCAAAAAAGAATGACCACCTTAACCCCCAACCCATCCCACCTTTCCAAAAAAAAAAGTAACATTCGAGGTTTGCAATTTTCTCCTCAGTTGTGTAGGAATGAATTGAAGGGCTACTGATTCCTCCAAACTACTACTGTACTCTTCAAGGTAAGGCCACTAAATTGTACAGTACATATACTCGCCAGGGTGGTGTGTTTTATGGCACAGGTTGGAGGAATAGGTAGTTCTCCACTTCACCCTAAAGTGATTATTCCCTAAAACAATGAAAAAAAATTATGTCGTTTTCTCGTTACAGGGTCACAAATCCACCCCCACCCAAACACACCCACACATTCACAACCCCCCCCCCCCCTCATTATCGTCACTTCTTAACGCAATCAACTGCAAAAACACACCCAACTTTCTTTCGCGACTTTCTTCTTCATCGTATTTTTTTTTATTTCATTCCGAGGGCCGAATTTTTTAAAAGGGCGAGTGATGGTGTCGGGGAGAATACTAAATTATTCCTTACGTCCGGGATGATTAGAGGTGAGGGAGGGCTGGTCATCAAGTGCACGATATATAGAGGTGTGGTTTGTATTCGTGAGGTGGTCCTGTGTGTGTATGTGTGTGTGTGTGAAATGTGTGTGTGAATGAGATAAACTTCATGTGTGTTCGTGTTGTAATGGTGTGTGTGTGTGTGTGTGTGCATAAGCTACGTGGATGCGTACGTGTGCATAGGTTGTGTGTGCGTGTCGGTGTATAAGCTGCGTGTGTACGTACAGTCGGCAGCAGAAGTTCGCTGCAAGCCGACCCTTGTGGAGAGAGTCAGTTGGTCTGGCAATACTTTATAAAGAATAGTTGCCACCAGTGCATTTAAATGCTGTTATTGGCGTGGTTTTATGATTATTATTTAAAGTCGAAGTGGCCTATGAAATATTATCCTCTGTTATTAATACCTATAGTATATGAAAATGTAAACTCTTTCATGACAAAAGTTAAAAATGATATATGAGAATGATAATAGAATATTTTTTTAATTTCAATACCTGCAAACTCGTTCCACCTTCCTTCTCTCCCTCCCTGGAAGTATTCTTCACCCCCCTTTTCTCTCTCTCCTCCACCCCCTTTGTCTCTCTCCACCACCTCTCTCTCTCTCTTGCACTGGGAAGAGTCACAGCACTAATTTATATTTGCTCATTAATGTTTCAAATAACCACAGGTCATCAATGATTTTCTTTTATCAGTCCCTCATATCTCAGTCCCTGCTCTCCATCCCAAGTTTACATTATAAAGTGTGCAACCAGGTTATCACATTTTTTTGTCCATTTATTACATATAATAATTGTGATTAATCAACAAAATAAAGTAGTAGGTCATATACAGGTTAATGAAGAGGTCATTAACAATGAGGATATATAACTTTAAACGAAAATATTAAACAGTATAATGAATTATTCAATTCAGGAAAACCACCAGGCCACAACTAACTACCGAAATCCTTCAGTACCCACTCCATCCACCGCCGTTTGCAATAACTTACTCAAGCCTGTCTGGCATAGAGGCAACTATGTTGTAGATCACTTGTTGATATTTTTCAGAATAGTTCCCATTCAACCCATGTGTGTTGAAGGAGCTGACCTGAAGTTCTTTCTTGTCCAAGTTCCCACGACCTAACAATGTTGCCCCAGCAGTTTTCAATAGGATTAAAGTCACAGCCCTTGCTGGGCCACTCAAACAAGTCTATGTCTTGTTGCTCAGCAAACCAACGGCGAATTATTCTTGCAGTGTGGACTGGACAATTATCCTGTTTGACGTAACACAATAATAATAAAATTATATATATATATATATATATATATATATATATATATATATATATATATATATATATATATATATATATATATATATATATATATATATATATGCAAATAAATCACTTGGTGGCACGTGATCCAGGAAAATGCGTAAATCCACAAGGAAGGAAAAATAAACACGGAGTCCCAAGCGCTTTCGTGTAATTCACATCTTCAGGGGAAAGAACAGAATGTGCTTCATAAGTATTCACCTGTATGCTACCGACGAAACCGCACAACATACACTCGTGAGAACATTTGTGAAGTTGCCAAAAGTGGCCATGTGACCTGTAATATGTGGGGTTGGGTTCATTTATACGGCGTCGGAGAACTTACTGAAATAGAAGGGCGTTTTAATGCTGAAAAATATCTCGAACTGCTGGAGTAGGTGATGGTTCCAACTGTTCGAGCTATGGCCCTTCCGAACCCTGAGCTAATTCATTTCATGCAGGTGAATACAGAACAACACTTATGAAGCCCAGAACAATTTTATAATTTTATGCTTTGTAAAATAATGCAATTCTATAGAAGAGAAATTAAAGTATCATATTATACAATTACTGTTAAAAACCTAATCGGTGAATATTTTAATTATTATATAACCTTATTAGGTCTATATATGCAAATTAATCAATATATATATATATATATATATATATATATATATATATATATATATATATATATATATATATATATATATATATATATATATATATATATATATATATATATATAATTTTATTATTATTGTGTTACGTCAAACAGGATAATTGTCCAGTCCACACTGCAAGAATAATTCGCCGTTGGTTTGCTGAGCAACAAGACATAGACTTGTTTGAGTGGCCCAGCAAGGGCTGTGACTTTAATCCTATTGAAAACTGCTGGGGCAACATTGTTAGGTCGTGGGAACTTGGACAAGAAAGAACTTCAGGTCAGCTCCTTCAACACACATGGGTTGAATGGGAACTATTCTGAAAAATATCAACAAGTGATCTACAACATAGTTGCCTCTATGCCAGACAGGCTTGAGTAAGTTATTGCAAACGGCGGTGGATGGAGTGGGTACTGAAGGATTTCGGTAGTTAGTTGTGGCCTGGTGGTTTTCCTGAATTGAATAATTCATTATACTGTTTAATATTTTCGTTTAAAGTTATATATCCTCATTGTTAATGACCTCTTCATTAACCTGTATATGACCTACTACTTTATTTTGTTGATTAATCACAATTATTATATGTAATAAATGGACAAAAAAATGTGATAACCTGGTTGCACACTTTATAATGTAAACTTGGGATGGAGAGCAGGGACTGAGATATGAGGGACTGATAAAAGAAAATCATTGATGACCTGTGGTTATTTGAAACATTAATGAGCAAATATAAATTAGTGCTGTGACTCTTCCCAGTGCAAGAGAGAGAGAGAGGTGGTGGAGAGAGACAAAGGGGGTGGAGGAGAGAGAGAAAAGGGGGGTGAAGAATACTTCCAGGGAGGGAGAGAAGGAAGGTGGAACGAGTTTGCAGGTATTGAAATTAAAAAAATATTCTATTATCATTCTCATATATCATTTTTAACTTTTGTCATGAAAGAGTTTACATTTTCATATACTATAGGTATTAATAACAGAGGATAATATTTCATAGGCCACTTCGACTTTAAATAATAATCATAAAACCACGCCAATAACAGCATTTAAATGCACTGGTGGCAACTATTCTTTATAAAGTATTGCCAGACCAACTGACTCTCTCCACAAGGGTCGGCTTGCAGCGAACTTCTGCTGCCGACTGTACATACATACATGTGTGTCTGTGCATAGGCTGCATGTTTGTTTGTGTCTGTGCATAAGCTGCGTGTGTGTGTGCGTGTGCATAAATTGTGTGCGTGTACGAGAGGTGTGTGAGGGAGGGGACGGGAGAGGAGGGGAGAGGAGGGGAGGTGAGGGGAGAGGAGAGGAGGGGAGAGGAGAGGAGGGGAGAGGAGAGGAGGGGAGGGGAGGGGAGGGGAGGGGAGGGGAGGGGAGGGGAGGGGAGGGGAGGGGAGGGGAGGGAGGTGAGGTGAAAGGAGGGGAGGAGTGAAGCCCATGCAGACCTATACCCAGTCAGTCCCCTCTCTCTTCCCCTTACCTTCCCCCCCCCCCTGCGCCCCCCCCCCCCCTCCACAGCAGCAATGGTCAGAGGTGAGTCAGAGCCGTGAGTCATGGAAAGGTTGGTGTTCTCAGTCTGTCTGTCTGTCTGTCTGTCTGCTTCTGTTTGTTTATTTACTTGTCTGTCTGTCTCTTTTTGTAATCTCACTTATTTTCTCACTATATATTTCTTCATCTCTCTATATC
>JAWZYT010007444.1:0-21187 GCA_034508575.1 Petrolisthes manimaculis | reverse complement strand
GTGGTAATAAATATAAGTAATGAAGCAGAAGCTGGAAGAAAAACAAGAGGAGAACAGAGGAGAAGAGAGAAGATGAAAGACGAGGACTGTTGAGGGTCAATGTCTGCTTGCAATATATTTATCTATTAATTCACTCTACACACACTGTCATATGCTAGACTAGAATATTAATGTATATACTCGGGGTGAGATAATCATAATACAGCTGATCTTGGCATCTGTCGTGTATGTCGTTAGTGGGTGACGGCGTAGTTGATTTCAGTCTCCTAATACAGTATATCAATCCTTACACACCGTACTGACCAATGTCTACCTGTATCAGAGCCCATTACAGAGTTCGTCTTGGTCACTCACCTGGAACAGAGAAAAGGAGACAATTAATAAACATATCAGAAAACAAATTAACTTAATATTACTATTCGTTGTTTTATGGAACAGACTAAAGAAATCCGCAAAATATCTTCCACTTCCCATATAAAATAATATACATCATTATCATCATTATCATTATTATTATTATTATTATTATTATTATTATTATTATTATTATTATTATTATTATTTTATTATTATTATTATTATTATTATTATTATTATTATTATTATTATCATCATCATCATTATCATATAATAATGTAAAATATAAAAATAATAATAATAATAATATTACTTTTCCACTATAAAACAATAACATTCTATCACTCAACAACATCGGGTAAAATTCCGTTGCTTCTTCATTAAAATGTTAATATTTAGGATAGTGTGTAAGGTGTTGTGTTTCCAATAACATGCTGCAAAACTGCCAAGCTGCTGTAATGTTCGTTTGCCTACAATAATTACAGTACATTACTCCTATATTGAAAACGTTACATAGCCGTTAGTTAGTCTTTGGGTGTAAAAATCTTCTTTTACACAAACATATTGCAAAAATTATTTAAGGTTATGTATTTAAAAAAAAATCATGTAAGGTTTATGTGAAACGCGGAACGAACCCTCTGGTCTTTGAACTGCCGCTGCCCGCTTCACCTTTGACCTCGTACTGTATAATTAATTGTATTGTTTGAATTTCCTAGTAGCTGAAGGCAGAGAATTCCAGTTATAATGAGATAATATGACACAGGAACTTACTGTGGCGTGGTAGTTACATACATACATACATACATAAAGTTAGTTCCATGGGACATACATATATACATCAATATATACATAGTTACATATTTACATACATACATACATAAAGTTAGTTCCATGGGACATACATACATACATACATAAAGCTAGTTCCAAGGGACATACATACATAAATACATAAAGTTAGTTCTATGGGCGAGACTGAGAGAAAAATATTTTCGAAAGGACACTACTGAAATTAAGAAACAAAATATAAGAGAATAACATCAAACTTTATGTACAGGTGGACGAGGAAAAAGTCAGGGAAAATAAGTAATTAAGCATAAAGTCAGCGACAAAAACAACAATGACACTAATACTGGCTTAAAAACAGAAAAAAAAGAAAAGAAAAAAAAAAAACACTCGAACACATAAAAAATAACCGGTGCCCGTGTGAACAAATGGAAGTGGAAAGGTCAGCTGATGAATAATTACCGACTAAGACACAAGTGAGACAGAATGCTTACTTTCAGAGACCCAGATCGGTACCAAGTGACAAAAGTACTGAACCGTATTGACACTCAGTAACAGTGGAGAATAATATTGTGTGTATGGGAGATAAGTACAAAGAAAGAGAAATTGTTTGATAAACTGATGAAAGCTTGACTATTATAAATTCATGAGAGGAGAGAGAGAGAGAGAGAGAGAGAGAGAGAGAGACACACACACACACGAATGAACATCTACTATTCAATAAAAAGTTAGTCGTACCCACACTCTCCAGTTTTTATATATATACTAATGGAGGGAGATTAGAGCCGTGAATTTTTAAGTACAACGTATGTTAAAGTTAAAAACAACAAATACATGGTGTCCTCGTCCTCCTCCTCCCAGCAGATGGTCTTTATACAGTATATGTACATACTATAAAAAGTATGAAGTGAGAAATAATTTAAAGCCACCAAAGTAAGTTCTTTAAGTCCATCTTTTCCACCTTCTTCCTTCCTTCCCTCAAACCCCGGAACTTTGCAAGCAAGCAAAATCTGGGGAGCCGATTCTGCACAAGTTAGGAGTTCTGTCACTCCCCCTGTCCGTCCCGCTCACCGCCTCACTCTCCCTGGGGTCTGGCCAACACCCCACCCCACCCCACCCCACCCCTCTCTCACTTCGTCCCTTTACCCTCCCTTCCTATTCCTCCATCTTCAGGTCTGTCTCTCTGTCTGTCTGTCCGTGTCACATACACACACACATTCTCTCTCTCTCTCTCTCTCTCTCTCCTCTCTCTCTCTCTCTCTCTCTCTCTCTCTCTCTCTCTCTCTCTCTCTCTCCTCTCTCTCTCTCTCTCTCAGATCAAATCTCTTTAATCAGATTACCCCGTGTGGACCGTAAGGTCTGTTGTGGTCTGTGATGCTATGATTCTATGTAACTCTCTCTCTCTCTCAAACTGTCTGTCTATCTATCTCTCAATCTATCTATCTCCTGGCTGTTGGGGTTCCTGTCTTATTAAATTTTTCTTACTGGTTCCTCCTTCGGGGCTTTTGTCTGTGTGTGTGTGTGTGTGTGTGTGTCCGTGAGCCTGTACGTGTGTTTCCCTCGTGGATCCAGCTCCTTTCACGGTTTCTGTCTCAGTTGTTCTTAAATTCGGTTTCTTTCCCGGCATGAAACTCCAAGTGAGGCTGACCCGTGTTGGCGACTTAATTAAGAAATATCATACAATATTTTTATGTTACTCCACAAGGCCATTCTCCAATTTTCACTCCTTATGTAATTAATGTCTTTTCAAATTTAATATCCAATCGGTTTATATTCGGTCGCCAGAATGTTTCCTTTACAACTACATCACGCTTAATGTTCCAACAAGTGAAATAATCATACGACTTGTCACCTTTGGTCCTGTCACTGGGCATGTCATCACTTCATGTAACGTACTTTATTTATTTTTGTAGCTTCATGTCTTAAGATATTTGAAGTCTAATCACATTATATATGTTGTCACTTTAAAACTTCGTCAACATATCAAATCACCTTCCCACTTTCACTTTCGTTGCGTAAATTTTATCTCATTTACTACTGCTTCTCTTTGCTACACATCCCTTTCATATCTGCACCTCATCACAGCACAAATCTGTCACCCCTGTCTCCCCACAGAGAGTCTGTACCACTTTCACAGATTCTCTTTCGCCGCCAACAGAGGGTTCGCTAAGATCCTTCCACTTCCATCAACTGATTAATCCCTTCTTTCATTCCTGTTCCCTTGGATCCAGCTGTCACCCCCTTCCTTCCTAGCTCCTCCTATATCCACTCCCAGAGACTTAGACCCCTCCCAACCCTAACCCAAGAGTCCTGGAAGAATCCACCCCTTATCCATACTTCTAGAGACCTGAACTCTTTCATTTCTAACTCAAGATCTGTGACCTTCCCATCCTTACTTAAAAAGATCTGAACCCTTCCCATGTTTGCATCTGAGTCCTGATCTCCCACACAGCTTCAGTAATTTGTTTTCACATTCCCCGGGCGTGTGTAGTCTAGTACCCCTCAATAACTTCCCTTCAGCCCAATAATTATCCTCCCTCCCAAATTCACCCAGCCTCTCTGACTCTTCCTTAACACTCCATCCGACCTTTAACTTACCCTCCTTACTACCACCATATCTCTCCCTAATTTCAACTTCCTTCGTAGCTCCTCATCTCTTAAATCACGATCCTTTCCAATTTTCTTCAAACTCACCATCCACGACCCTTAGTAAGCACTTTACCTACACGCTATTGAGACAGATAATACACTTGAATCATGCTCCTTTTCTTCCATCCAGACGATTATCTTTAGAGGGAACAGGCTGCAGGTGTACTTGGTCTCGGGACATTTTCTTATCGAAAGGATTCGTGTTACACTAACATTTTTTTTTCAATTGAGTGTACAGTAAATTAAAGAGACCAAAATGTACCAGTGAGGAAGGTATATAATTCAAAGAGTCTCTCTGTAGAAGCTCTGTTCTGATTGTTTTCTATTAAACGTAGAGTTCGGATAACTATGTGATGGGCGAATCTTCATAATTGTGTCCCCGTCCAAAACTTTACCCGGCAGGATGAAAAATTGCTACGACAGATGAACTAAGACTGAGTACAAACATCCAGGGAAACTCACCAACCAATCCTACTACACTTTGGCGCTGCTGAGATGGGTACGGTACCTTGCAACCGTGACGACGCCGCAAAAATTACACTCTCTCGGAGGAAACTAATATAATCGTATGCAAGTTTGGGAACGCGGTCGAGTTTATGGACTATATTTCTTCATTCTGATCACTGATGGGAAGCGGGCTTCATAAAGCTAATTTTCTCGCAGCAGAATAATTTTCAGACTATTGCATTTCTCATCACACTTATTATTTACAACTATATGATGTGTTAATGATAAAGGTCTGCTAATATTTACGAGATTTTCTGCGTATCGCACCAATTCCTCCGAATACAAGAGAAAGACAGCTTTACGGGAGAAAACCAATATTACATCAAAATTTACTTATTGATA
The DNA here is from genome assembly GCA_034508575.1 of Petrolisthes manimaculis. NCBI lineage: Eukaryota > Metazoa > Arthropoda > Malacostraca > Decapoda > Porcellanidae > Petrolisthes > Petrolisthes manimaculis. The sequence continues at coordinate 16,546 of JAWZYT010007444.1, read as the reverse complement.
GAACCTGCATGCCAAATATCTTCCTTACAGATTAAGCAAATATGAAAAGATGAAGACAATATGGACTTACGGTAACTAATACAAACCAAACAATTATCTGTCTCACACGTACGTCAAGTAAACGAGAAATAATTAATACGAGATCATTGACCCAGGTCAGACAGGAGGCCCCCAAGAAAAATGTCATCTACTTGATTCATAGTAAACTCGTATGTGGAGAGGCTCAATTATACATGCAGGGAAAGGCCAATGAAGTGTTAAGCCTGTATAATTCCCATGTCAGCAAACTATGAGGACGCCCCAGCACGCCTTGTGAATCATGTATCAGGCCTGCATTTATCACCCCTTGTTGAAAGTACTTTATGATCGTGTATAACACCTGGTGGCTTCTGATTCCTCCTGACATTCACCACGAAACAAGCTCCCTCGCTGTAGGTGGTGTTTCATGGCAATGTTTGTAGAACTGTCTATCCTCCAATTCTCTGACTACATCACGGGGGTCCTTAATATTTGAGGTCTTGGTGCACCATCGATCTCTTAACTATCGTATGCAATCAATTATAATTAATGAAACCGTTAAACGCTAGAGTATTTAATTATGTTTATATGGCACGTAACTAACACAAAACAACCTACACACACACACACACACACACACACACACCAACTATCTTCTTTCTCCTTGTGCTTACAGAAAACAATACAGCCCCTTCTTGTCTTTTTTATCCCCTTACCAATATCTATTTTTTACCCTCAAAGTTTTATTTCCCAGAGACAGTCTAAATAAGCCGTATCCCTATTGGACCAGCCCATCCATCAGTTAGTTAGGCTCTCCTTCTTTCCTCCATCCCTCCTACTTTCCTACAACCTCCAGTTTTTCCTCTGTTTTCTTCATTTTTATTTCCTTTTCCTCCCCCCTTTTTTTTTTGAGTGGGGGGGGGACGCTTGGCTCATCGTCCTTGGTGGAGCTCCAATTTCCATTTTTTATCTTTAGTTTTTCACCTTTTTTATGACTAACGTGAAAGTGATCTGGCTATTGTGTTCGAAGGCTTGTTGTTGTTGTTGTTGTTGTTGTTGTTGTTGTTGTGAGTGATATTTGTTTAGTCTGATTTTTTTTTCACATTAATAATATTTTACGCTATTAGGAGTGCGTCTTATTAATTAATATATATACTGTTTCCCTACAATTGACGATACCCTTATGAGACCAACTTCTGTTATTACTCTTGTACTGTTCTAATCACCCTCACTACCCCTAAATAGTAATTATGTCTAGTACTACTGAACCGTGCAAGCAGCAGGGGGTTAATGGGGTTGGGGTAGAGGCTGAAGGCGATAGTTCTGGCATTGTGTGATGGATTGAAACAGCTGTCGGTGGTGGTGGTGGTGGCTGGGGCTAAAGTTTGGAGTGTGTGAGGCAGCGGTTGTGTTATATCTACTTGGTGGTTCACTCTGCAGGGTATACACTCGGCAAAAAACACAAAAAGCTCCATGATATTAAATAAACATTCAAGGTGTTGAACGATGGTGGCGTGGTATCGTTACGATGACTATACAATGACACACCACAGAGCCCTTGTTCCGGTACCTGGCGATATTCTTGCTTGAGAACCATAGTGTTGAGGGGGTCCATGTATTGAGAATCGAACAATGTACAGTCACGATCAAAAGACCTGTTGCTGGTGAATGAAAGTGTATCACCTGAGTGAATCTTATGAACTAATATTAGAGACTAAATTTGAAGGTGTTGACAGGACAATTGAACGTGACTGTACCTCTTACCGAGAGATGAGCATTTGTTGATCAATTTCAGTCCTATTTTTAATTTGTTTGCGACTTTCAACCATAACTTCCAGAGCCTTTCCACATTTTGAATTAGTTACCTGTATCTATGTAATCTAATTTGTATATTTTAATGTTTGATGCAATTTCCACGTTTAACACTTTATATTTTTCGACATTAAATTTTATCAGCCCCTTAACTCAGCATAACACTTGCCCGTTAGACTACCACCCTATACTCGTATGCAAACTCGTTGTTCTCCAAGTAAACGTAGGCTAATCTATCGTATTATTTCTCCCAATATCTTCCACATTTAACTTAATTTCACAAGGAGTCCTTTCAGATAAAATCCAGATAAATTGTATGACCATTATTCTTATAGCTGTATGTTACACTGTCTCGTATAGGTTTGAAAAGAATTATTACATATTTGCGTGTACGTGTAGGTAATGGCAGGAAAAGTTTCGAAATATTTGTTTAAATCACGGTTTATATTATTAAAAATAAGATAGAACGATAGTTTTTCTTATGAGCGTGGAGGAAGGAAAGTTTTGCCACAAGATATTGGAAAGCAGTGATTTGTAATGGCGATAAACAATGGGAAGAGCACCTGGAAATCCACGTCCCACTGGCCAACCTTAATTAGTGGTACGGGGACGAGGCCACGAGTGAAAGCAGTGGAATTGAGTTGTCTTAGGAGGGTGTGTGCATGAATGGCAGCACTAGTGGTGAGGAGGGACGGACAGGCAGGGTCCCTAGGGTGGCAGGATATGTAGGTCAGGGTGTGTGGAAGGATATGTAGGTAAGGGGTGTGGAAGGATATGTAGATCAGGGTGTGGAAGGATATGTAGGTAAGGGGTGTGGAAGGATATGTAGGTAAGGGGTGTGGAAGGATATGTAGGTAAAGGATGTGGAAGGATATGTAGGTAAGGGGGGTGGAAGGACCATGTGGATCAGGGTGTGGAAGGACATGTGGATCAGGGTGTGGAAGGATATGTAGGTAAGGGGTGTGGAAGGACATGCTGGTCAGGGGGTGTGGAAGGATATGTTGGTTAGGGGGTGTGGAAAGGACATGTTGATCAGGGGGTGTGGAAGGACATGTTGATCAGGGGGTGTAGAAGGACGGGTAGGTCAGGCGAGGCAGGTAGTATGGATGGATAAGTACTATGGCAGAATACTCATGACGCGTGGTAAAGAGGAAACACGAACAGGTGAATCAGGACTGTAGGAGTGGTGACATAGAGCACTCCAGAAAAGGCAGCTTGAGGAGGTCTCAAGCTCACGAGGCTGTTTAGAAAAAACATAGGTTAAGATTATTACTTTCAACATACAAAAGTTTGAATCTTGATTACGTCATTTGGAAATAATAAAGAGGGTTGATGCTCTTTTCACCCTGCAGAACACCCTTGGCCCTTGCATACACCAAATGACAATATACTAGTTCTTTGAAAGTTCCTAAAAATATGTAATGGACTGAATCAGGTGGCTAATGTACCTAAAAGCTGAGGGTAATATTATGGCCATTTCTCCTCATCAAGTGTTAATGTCTGTTTCTCATTTCTTCATACCCCCGAGCTCTCCCCTCCAGCAGCCCCTTCCCCCCCATTTCCCCCTCCCTCACACCTCCTTCTTTAGCTTTCCCTACTTCCGCTTTTATTAAATCTCCCGCTCTCCCTCCTTCCTCTCAGCTCCCCTCCCCCATCTCTCTCTCTCCACCAACACAATCCAACATCCCATCCCTCCAGCACACTCGGCAAGAAAAGGATCTCTTTACTTTATGTGTGTACCGTAATGATGCCACAGAAAATACGGTTCGGCAATTGTTTGGTGTTTTTGCCTCCCCCTATGTACCGGAAACAATACAACACGGGTTTTAATGTTCACTTCCAAGTTCATGAGACTCTTCAGAAAAGGCAATTTTCTTCGGACAGTACCATATCATTTATCACTCCTTGCCATCTTCTTATATAAGTTTCCCCTACCAGACCATTTCATCCCACCTCTCCTCTTCTACAATATGTTATGTATTTCACTATCATCTTTCACTCGCCCATTTTTCCATCTCATGCTTTCCTCCAACTTTATTGCTTTCCTCCAACTTCTATTTCCCTTTTCCAGCTTTTACTAACAGCCTCCTTTTCATCCCACAAACTTCTCCCCCCCCCCCCCCCGTCCTGCATGAGTATCTATCTTGGTTAAGGGATTCCGGGAGAAGTAATACATGTTCTTAAAGCAGTACTCTCCCTTCCTCCCACTCCTCATCTCTTTCCTCCCTCCTATCTTATTATTATCTCCCTTCTCTCACCTTATGTTTAAATATTCTCCTAATGTGTTGCTTCGTCACATGATCATATTTTCGTCTCCACACCAATCCTTATGACTCTTCCTCCTCATCATCAATTTTCTTATCCTTTTCTCTTTTGTTTACCTTCTCATTCTATATGGATCTTAACTGATGGCTTCTACAGTATCTTAAACCTCTAACACTCTATTGACTAACATGGGCGTCTTTTCCATGCCTACGTCTCCTGTTGATTCATAAGACTATTTTCTGTACGTGTTTGTCCAGGGGGTTAAGAGTTATGTTGTTCCTGGGTATGTATGTTACTTGGCTTTATGGCTGTTTGTGTCAAGGTGTGGCGTGTTCATGTACCATTTTGTAAGGTGTGTGTGTGTGTGTGTGTGTGTGTGTGTGTGTGTGTGTGTGTGTGTGTGTGTGTGTGTGTGTGTGTGTGTGTGTGTGTGTGTGTGTGTGTGTGTGTGTGTGTGTGTGTGTGTGTGTGGGTGGGTGGGTGGGTGGGTGCTTCTGTGGGTGTGTCTGTGTGTGTGTGTGTGCTTCTGTGGGTGTGTCTGTGTGTGTGTGTGTGGCTTACTGTAGTGTGTATATCTGTGTGTGGGAGGGAGATCTTAAAGGTGAGTGTGTGTAGTGTGACGTACCCAACTCACTCACTCACTCACTCTCTCTTTCTCTCTCTCTCTCTGTCTGCCTCTCTCTCTCTCTCTCTCTCTCTCTCTCTCTCTCTCTCTCTCTCTCTCTCTCTCTCTCTCTCTCTCTCTCTCTCTCTCCTGGTGAATAGTACCTTGTCCCTCATCGATCCCACTTCACTCACTCACTCACTCACTCTCACACACTACACCTCTCCATCTTCACTTACATCCTCTTTTTCACACTCACACACACACACTATTACTTACACACTATTTCATATTTGATAACCTCTCCACAAAATATTCTCCAACCTCCAGTTCCCTTCAGAAAATATAAATAAATAAAATGAATGAAATCAAGATAAAAATAACACACATACATACATACATACTCTTACTTCTACTTTCCTTCACTTTTCCCCGAACCATCACACACACACACACACACACACACACACACACACACACACACACACACACACACACACACACACACACAGACCTGTCATCCCCACTCACACGACCCTGCCAACCTCACTCAGCGCTGGCTTTCGCACCTTACATTCTTGCCATCACATTCACTCACACCTGCTGTCACACATTCACGCTCCAACCTCCCTCCCTCCTTACTTCCTCACTCGTAAACATCTTTTTAGTACCCACACGAAACTTCTTGCACTGGGAGATGCTTGCTTACTTACACACACACACACACACACACACACACACACACACACACACACACACACACACACACACACACACACACACACACACACACACACACACACACACACACACACACACACACACACACACACACACACAGACACACACACACACACACACAGACACACACACACACACACACAGACACACACACACACACACACACACACACACACACACACACACACACACACACACACACACACACACACACACACACACACACACACACACACACACACACACACACACACACACATACATACATACATACACACACACACATGTTCTCACTTACTCATATTTTCCATATCGCACTCACAATTCACCTCATTCATAATATTTCTTCATTTACTCATATCATTTTTTTTCCGCATGAATGTCAATATTCTTTCACTTGGGGGATGCTCACATACACGCATAGTTACTCAGATATACTTGTTCATAAATAGTTGAAATAATAATAATAATAATAATAATAATAATAATGTTGCTTTAAGTCTATAGCCAACGCCTTGTTCTCTCCTCACATGACCACACTCTGAAAATATTAGCAGATGCGTACTTCAAGCTTACTGTTTTTAATACTTGCCTACATTTCTGCCCTCCCCCCCTCCCCTACACTCACAAAAGCACATACCTAAAGAGGCACTGTGGTCTTTCACTTACATAATATCGTATACTTCTGGTCGAGATAATTATAAAACTGAAAAAGACAGAAACCTCCAAGATATGACTTAATCAAAAAGTTTCCCTGTCCACGCCAATGATCTTAAGGAGGCTGTCTGTTTGGCTTATTGGAAGGGTACTGATTCCTCCTTACTGTGCCAGAAAACAGTAGATGCCCAATATGGTATTACTAGGGATCTGTTTCGTGGCATAGTTTCGAGGAGTCAGAATTCACCAACTAATTCATCTTCCCTTAATTAAACAGCCTGCATACGTTTGACTAGAAAAAGCCACCACAAGATGACAAAACAGTAACCCTACCAAACGAACAACTCAACACTAGACTTCCCAGGCAACTGCAAAAGAAATAATCACATCGCTCCGACGAGAGGTGTACAGTTCTACAAACTCGACTCCCCGTTCTCTATAACCACTTACTTTACATTGATTTTCATCGAGTTTTAAGCAACAACACCACGACTCTCCCCTCCTTTTTTTTTTAGTCCTTGCAAATTAAATGTTGGCAAAAATTACTCACATAAAGATAAATGACCAGCGATTTTGCGATTTTTGTGCCGCTTACCGCTGGTGGGGGTTTGGAGTTGGTGGCTTTGGTGGTGAGGTGTTAATTAAAAAGGAGCATAATAGGCAATTAGTGGAGGTAATTACTATCTGGGTTGTTTATGGTGAGCCATGAGTGATTATAGTTCCCCCTCCTCAATCCTTTCTCTCTCTCTCTCTCTCTCTCTCTCTCTCTCTCTCTCTCTCTCTCTCTCTCTCTCTCTCTCTCTCTCTCTCTGCCACATTCCAAAAGTTACATTAATGAGAGTGGTGGAAACACAAGCAGGAAGGGAGACAACAATGGTGAAACAACAATGAATACTCCAACACACACACACACACACACACACACACACACACACACACACACACACACACACACACACACACACACACCTTCAGTACAACTTAGGCACATTACCATACTAATTAACACGTCGCGTCACCACCATCGCTGACTACATCATTACCAACATCACCTCATTTTCCATCACGACCATAACCATTATAACTCTTATATCACTGACAACACCACCCTCTTTCTCAACCCCCTCCCCCCCACACATTACTCCCACTATTACACTACCACTACCACTATACTATCACACTACCTCTACCACCACTATCACACTACCACTACCACCACTATCACACTACCACTATCATACTAACACTATCACACTACCACTACCACCACTATCACACCACCTCTACCACCACTATCACATTACCACATTTTACTACCACAACCACTATCTCCACCACCACTACCACCATCGTAGCCACATTTTACTACCACAACCACTATCTCCACCACCACTACCACCATCGTAGCCTCACCTTAACACCACACATCACAGCCATTCATGTATTCTTGGTATCATTCATTCATTCAACTAATATCACACCAATAAAATCATTTAAGTATTACAGGGGCCAAGGTTTGATCGCCTTTAATTTAACATAACGAATAATTATGGGAATATTATCAAGTGTTACAGTCCTTCCATTAACCATGACTGTAATCAAGGCAAGAGGAAGGAAATTGTTGCCCCTATTATTATCATTATTATCATTATTATTATTATTATTATTATTATTATTATTATTATCATTATTATTATTATTATTATTATTATTATTATTATTATTATCATTATTATGTGGAAAGCAAATAGAAGTTGTGTATAACTGACGAGACTAATGACAAAGTTGAAAGCAGCAAGAGTGTAAGAAATGTTTCATGTTTAATTCCCATATGCAATAGAATAGGAATAAACTGAATATCTATATAGGGCAGTCTTCCACATAAAAATATATTTTTTTTTTACACGTAATAATGTTTCAATATCTATTACGAATTGCATCAGGGGAACCCATAAACTGCCGACAAGGATTGTACTTTAATCTTACTGTCGTCAAACTGCATATACTTCTTACAACAGATAATATTTCTCTAGTTTTCCATTGGTTAATAAGAATTTCAGTTATACCGTAAACGTATACCTTCTAATTTTAACTAGCGCAAAAAGGATTATAATTTACTACACAAATTCTACCTTGGTCTAACTCTAAATAATCTGGACGAGGAGAAGACAGGCTCAATCACATACGTTTTAATGAGACAGAACAATATTACAGCTACCGGTATCATAGAAATCGATAATGAAGAAGAATGTATGTTAACAAATGTTACAGTACAAAGAGACAAAATTACAATAATTGCTTGTACAGGTGAGGACATCATTCGGATTTTTTATATAGCTAATGAACCTCTTTTAATGTAAACCTAAATGTGGAAAACAACAGGCAGAACTATAAACATGAAACGGGTGTAAATACGAGGGTGTGAAAAACAGATATTAGTATCCAGTTCCAACCCTCCCTTGTCCTTGTCCCTTCCTCCCTAATCCCACCCACCATCTGACCCCCTCCATCCCTTCTCGTACTACCCTCCCAACTCCCTTACTCACTACAGTCACCCCCATCACCCCTAATCCTACCCACCACCTTATTCCCCCCCTTCCCCTCACCACCCCACTTGCATTCCCATTCCCACTACTGTCACCTCCCTCCCCTAATCCTACACACCACCTGACCCCCCCTCCTCCATTCCCTCGCCTCCCCACTTGCACCATTCCCCTCCCTCCCCTAATCCTACCCACCACCTGACTCCCTACCTCCATTCCCTCACCACCCCACTTGCACCACTCCCCTCCCTCCCCTAATCCGCTCACCACCTGACCCCCCCCTACCCCATTCCCTACCCCAAGTGTCCCCTCGCCGTCATCATCCCATAATTTGCATATTCAAATGAGTTGTATTCGGCACCCTTTCGAGATGCGGAGACCCGGGAATGTACGATGGGTGGATGGATGAATAGATGGATGAATAAAGGGATGGATGGAAAGATGGATGAATAAAGGGATGGATGGATGAATATGGGGATGGATGGATGAAAAAAGGGATGGATGGAAAGATGGATGAAGAGGGATGGATGGATGAATAAAGGGATAGATGGATAGATATATAAAGGGAAGGATGGATGGATGAATAGATGCATTGATATATAGAGGGATGGGTGGATGGATGAATAGATGGATGAATGGATGAATAAAGGGATGGATGGATCAATAAATGACAGATAGATGGATGGATGGATGGATGGATGAATAGAGGGATGGATGGATAGATAGATAGACGGATGTAGAGAAGGAAAGAGAAAACTGTGAATACCTAGAAAGAGAAAGGGGAGAGAGAAACGGAGAAAGATAAACACAAAGGATGGGAAGAGGGGAAAGAAGAGAACAAAGTGCAAGGAAGTAAAAAGAAGACATATATAAAAAGACGAATAATACAAACTGGAAACATCTGACGAAAGAAAAACAAGCAACACGGAGAACTAAAGGAAGAATAAACAAATGAAAAAAAAGACACACACACACCAAGGAAAAGTGAATGGTGATAAAAAAAAATAGGAAGCGATACAATGAAGGGAGAGAGGGAGGCTCAAAGAACAAATTAATATAAAATTTCATATTAGTTTTATTAGTTTGGGGGAGAAAGACAGCAAGATATATAAGAAAATGAAAAGCGGAAACAAGACAGACATGCACGGGGAAATTGGAATAAAAGGAAAATAAAGATAACTTAACTAGAAGAAATGGAATAATAATTGTAAATACGAATAAACTTAAAAAAAAAAGAGAATAGGGTTAAAATATGCAATATATACGGGGGAGGGAAAACAAGACTAAATAAGCACGAGTTGGAAAATGGATGATAAAGAGGACCCAAAACAAGATGGAATGTTTACACCAGATGCTCTATGGTGTTGAGTGATCAGGGAATTATGGTAATGGTGGCGGAGGCGGTGGTGGTGGTGGGACGAACTGAGTGAGGGGAGGAGGATGTACAAGGGGGAGGAGGGTGGGGGTGGAGGTGGGACGAACTGAGTGAGGGGAGGAGGATGTACAAGGGGGAGGAGGGTGGGGGTGGATTTTACAGAGGAGAGGAGGATGTACAATGTGGAGGGGGATGGATGGATGGATGATAGAAGGAAAAAGAAGAGGGCAAGTGGGAAGGATAAGTGAAGAAGTGCATGTACAGACAGAGATGATCCAGAGGGGAAAACTAATAAGAGATAATAGGAAAATGAGGAATTTGGCTTTGAGCCGAGAAGACCATAAGGGAGATATGAAGATTGGATATAAACAAAATGAGATGAGGAGAGATAACTAAAACAGGTATGGAAGATTTGGTACGAAACAAGGAAATGATTAAGGAAAACAGGAAGGTGAGGAGATGAAAAGGAGGGACAAGGATTAGCAACTTCACACTCACACCTCACATATTATTCACTCCTCTACTCAAAATCCTCCTTCTCTCTCACTCACTTTCTTTACTCCATGCTTACTTTTCCTTCCCCCCTTTCTCTCCACGTTTCTCCTAATCGTTCTCTCCCCTCTCTCTCCCTCCCCTTCTTCCCCCGACACTTCCCCCCCCCTTCCCCCCCCGTCCTCCTCACACACAATAAATATCCTTGTCCATACCTTCAATTACCACCCTCACGTAAATTTCACTCACATAAGCAATCATATTTTCTAAAACTTTTGCACAAACACGAAACAAACTTTTGAGCCACAATTACCAAGGGGAGGAAAGGAGAGGAGGAGAAGAGCGTGGTGAGGAGAGGAGAGAGGAGGAGAGGAGAGTGGTGGGGAGAAGAGGAGAGCGGTGGGGAGAGGAGAGGAGAGTGGTGAGGAGGAGAAAAGAGGAGAGGAGGAGAAGAGATATGAGTGGTGAGGAGAGGATGACTATAAAGAATAGGAGAGGAAGAAAATGTAAACAGAGTGTAAACAAATGGAAAAAGAAGGAGGAGGAGGTAGGGTATACAGTATATAGATGAATGGGAAAGTGCGAGGGAAGTAAGAAAATGCGTGCCAGAGGTGACAGAGTGTGAGAAAGAATGCAAGGCGGAAGGAAGGACAGACAAAACGAGGAGGGGAGATGGAGAGAGATGTGTCAAGGAAAGGTGAGAAGAAGAGAAGAGGATGCCTGGTGAAGAGGGAAGAGAAAGGCAGAAAAGAAACAGAAGACAGATTGAGAAAGGTAGGATGGAAATGAATAGCAAGCCTGGCAGTAAGGGTGAAATACGGATATACGAACAGAGAGAGAGAGAGAGAGAGAGAGAGAGAGAGAGAGAGAGAGAGAGAGAGAGAGAGAGAGAGAGAGAGAGAGATTATTAGAATGATATAATGTTATGTATGGCGGGGAAGATACATTAGATCAAGGAACACAGTTATTCTATTACGCACAAAATTTAATGATTCCTTAAGTACAACTCGTTGTATTTAGTAGACTGCTGTACTTTGGTTATTATTTTCTTGAGATCTTGCCCTGACTAACGACAAACGTTTCTTTTAGAGGGAAGTACAGTGTTAGTAAACCTGAAGCAAGTAATATCCTCCAAAGTATTCCAGGCAACAAGTCACCATTATTAGTATTATTCTGTTCCTGTTTCCTGGCATAATATGGAGGATTGAAGACGCTGCAATGTATTAAAAGTATGCCATTCCCATAAAGGCATACAGGACACAGAATAAGAGTGTGGTGGTGGTGGTGGTGGCGGGGGTAAGGGGGGGGGGGGTTGAGAGCTCAGGGAATATGATAACATGGAAAGTGAAGAAACGTGGGTGAGAATATCGCTGAAGCAGTGATTGATTGAGGCAGTAAAGGAAGGAAGGAAAGAACGATGGTAGGGTACAAACATATTCAATGCCACAGGGTAAGGGGACGTGGAAATATATAAACAACGATATCACAGCACACTATACAACATAATTACCCAACATAATATCACCATATATAGAGAACCATACAACACCCTAATTCTCCTGTAGAACCAAAAATAAAATACAAACACAACCAAACGTAAACCTAAAACAACTACAACACAAACAATATCGTTAAACAAGTAGGACAATTACCCTACATAAAGCACTATAATAACACAATAACCTAACCATAAGCAGCCACTAGCCTACACAAAGCAACACAATTACAACTTCAAAGCAACACAATTACACAACCTCACCAGGGAGTAACATAAGTCTGACGCAACTGGCACACAACAGTGATTACAACAATATGTAAATGTCAAGCCACACAAATCGCACCAGACAACTATATTACCATCACCGTGACCATTATTACACGACAACAGCATCGACACTTCACCACAGCTAAATCACATATAACCATCCCTTCACTGATAACACACACGAAACCATCACTATGTATCCAACCACCAGCTGCACCACTGTTAATTCCCACATCACCATACCTCAGTCACTAACTTATCATGCCATCACGTCACTATCTACTGCATTACACCACAACACTAACAACAACAGACTTACTAGACAATATCATAGTCCTTTCTGTTGACCACTCCAGCACACCACATCACCACCACAACACAACACTGCATCAACACCAAAACCATCACTACCACCACAGTAACACTATATCACACCACAACACATCACCAAAACAACACACCACACCATTAAAACACTATATCACACCGCAACACCTCACCACCACTACCACCACCACCATAGCACGATATCATAACATCACCACACCACCATAACACTATATCACACCATAACACATCCCACCACTGCACCACCAACACCACTACATCCAGACTAAGCTCTAGTAGAAGAGGGAAGAGGGGCGGGAAGTGAGACAAAGTGAGGACAAGGAGAGGGGGATGACCCTACTTTTCTTACTAACACGGACCAGCTGCCCCCTCACACACATGCACGCACGTAGACATACAAACACACATATATACAAAATATGATTCACACACGTACATATTTAAAATTTATATACATTCACTTACTTGCACTCACACATATGTGCATCACACATCCATACATAATAAGCATAAATTATATAGACACAATATACACAAATGCACTTACTGTAAACGCACTTACATTCAAATGTAATCTATACCTATACACAAGTAGAAACATACACAAAAAATACATCCATCTATCTAGGTATCAACTTATTCTCTCAAAGCGGAAGGTATATTACAAATACACATTATATAGACAAACACAAACACAATAAAATCATGCAATAACACGATTAAAATAGATGAACAATTATAACCGTTAGTTCTCTACATATTTACCCAACCTTTTCCATCTACTCGTCTCACTTGTAAAAAGGACAAAAAATCCTAACATTCCAAGCTTTTAATTAAATGTGGACAGGAGGCGACGACGCCATCTTCGTCAGCCTTACCGATAATACAATAAGACAACCCTGGTTCCCTCCCTGCCACTCCACCATAACACAATCGAACATCCTTTTTACCAACCAGGAACGAATCAGACGGAGGGGGGAAAGGGGTTTGTTTTGAGGAAGGCACACACGAATAAATGTGTGGCTCAATCTCGAAATAAACTTAACACTGTAACAAATAACATTAAATAATATTCCTCACATATGCACTGCCCTATGACCTTCTAATGTATACTCTCTATTTACATATAACCATAAATGAATACCAACCCTTGGGAGACAGTAGTCATCATTGTGTTATTATTTGTGTGAGTGTAGGAGCAAATGTATACGTGTAACAAATGGATATAGGCCAAACTACACGTGCCAATTCTTGCGTGCGAAAGTGTGTGTGTGTGCTGGTGGTGTCTTGGCTCTTCATTACGATCTTTAAAGTCTACGAGCACCAGACCCGAATCATAAGGGTAAACTGAGGGGAAAGTAAAGTTGGGTCTCCCATTTTTGTGACTAAACCATCTGACCCGGGTGATTTTGCCAGTCGGATCACCCTGACACCTGAATTTACTGCTTCCGGGCTCATTATTTTTTTCATACCTAAAAGTTCACAACATGTCCTCCTTGGTGACGGCATTCCTCTTCCTTTCACTTTTTTTTTTTTCTGTCTCTTCCACTCTCCTCAACTTTGTCCTTCCCTTCCTACAACTTTTTGTCTTTTATTTACTGTCTCTCATCTATCTCTCTTTATCATAGACATTTATCTTTTTTAAATATATTTATATGCTTACACTTTTCTCATCTCATTCACTTTTGTCTTCCTTCTCTTTCCATTCCCTTTTCTACCATTTATTCATTCCAATCTCCACCCTCTCTCCATTTTTTTTTGCTCTCATTCCTTCCACTCTCCCCTCTCTCTCCTCTCATTTTCTCCAATTTTATCTCTCTTCCCTAGTCTCTCCTTTTACTCTGCCCTACCCTTTTACCCATCCCCAGTCTCTCCTCTTACTGTTTCCACTCTTAACTCACTTCCACAATCTCTCCTCTTACACTTCACTCCCCTTTTACCTCTCTTCCACAGTCTCTCCTCTTACACTTCTTCCTTCCACTCTTACCTCACTTCCCTAGTATCTCCTCTTACTCTTCCCTCCCCTCCCTCTCTACCAACACGAGCTGAGCATAATGGCCAACACCTCCAGGAAACTCGGGGCGAAAGAAAGAGTTGGCATAAAAAAGTGACAACAACCCAATTAAAGTCAGGGTTGGCGGAGTCTGGGGGGAAAGGTGCTGTGTAGGGGGGGGGGGGGGTTGGAGGAGGAGGAGGAGGAGAGGGGTGTTGGAGGAGGAGGAGGAGTAGAGGGGAGAAGGAGGAGGAGGAGGAGGAGAAGGAGGAGGAGGAGAAGGGTGTTGGAGGAGGATGAGGAGTAGAGGGGAGAAGGAGGAGGAGAGGGGTGTTGGAGGAGGAGGAGGAGTAGAGGAGAGAAGGAGGAGGAGAGGGGTGTTGGAGGAGGAGGATAAGAGAGATGTGTTGAAGGAGCAGAAAGATGGGTTGGAGGAGAAGAGAGGTGTGCAGGAGGAAATGGAGGTGGAGAGAGGTATTGGAAGAAGGGGGAAGAACGGCTTGGGGGTAGAGGTGGTGATTTGAGAGGTGGTTGGAGGAGGGGAGATTGCGGAAGATGGAGTAGGGGGAGGAGTATATGATGCCGGAAGGAGGGAGGAGGTGGTGGAAGGGAGTGAGTGATATTATAATGTAAGGGGATGACACGGTGGAGAAGAGGTAGCAGAGAAGTGCCGTGTTGTAAGGGAGGGGAGGGAGTTGATGCTGCTGAGAGAAAGGGAAATACTGGCGGACTTGGGATTGGATATTGGGAGGAGAAAGAGAATGAGCCTATACGGGTGGGTACGGTATAGAAGGGATGTGGTGAGGAAGAGCTGTAGGAGAGGAGGAATATGCTGGCTGGACGGGCGAAAAGTGCTACAAAATAAAAGAAGAGGGACAGAGTAGGAAGTGCATGAGGGGACAGGAAGGGAGTATGGAGGTGGGTTAGGGTTAGTATGGAGAGACAGGCAGGGGTGTGGCAAACAAGAAGTGGGTGTCGAAGGATGAGGAGGGGCTATGAACACGGGAAGGGGTTAGAAATGATGGGGATGAGGATGAGTAAAGCGGCAGGAGTGCCTAAAGTTTTCCTGTCGTTGTCAAGTAAAATTATAGATAGATAGATAGATAGATAGATAGATAGATAGATAGATAGATAGATAGATAGATAGATAGATAGATAGATAGATAGAAAGATAGATTGATAGAAAGATAGATAGATAGATAGATAGATAGATAAAGAGAGAGGAAATGCAAGAAAAATAGAGGGTGTGAGAAAAATGGAAAGTGTAGTGGTAAAAGGGGGAGGAGTGTCTGAGAAGTTAAGAGACTAGGGGACTGGCAGAGGCTGAAAAGAAGACAGCTGGTTATGATAATGAGACGAAACAAGGGGAAAAGGTACAGAGTATATAGTGCAGAAGATAAATGGAAGTCCTGAAGAAAAAATGTCGTGGAAGAGTGAGGGTAAAAAAGTAGAGATGGAGTTTAAAGTAGATAAAAGGGAAAGAATGGGAATGAAGGACACTAAGAAGGAAATAGGATGGGGAAAGATTATGGTATAACGAGAGAGAAAGAAAGATGGGATAGAAACCATGTTAAATTCAAATAAATGTGTACAAAATAACAAACAAAAGTAAAAAAACCCACATCAGGTCAGGATTGATCCGGTGCAGTAAGGGTCCAGTTTCCCAAGAGTACCTCCCGACGTGGCTGCAGGAGGACCGAGGTGCCCCTACAGTTCAGAGTCTGGGTTTAAACTGTAATTATAATATGTGGAGAGACCAAGAAATCTGAAGGCAAACAAACTTCGGGATCGGATCGACGTCTGAGCCGAGCGTTTGTTGACACTGGTTCGGACACAAGAATGGTGCAAGTGTGTAGGAAATTCCCGAAGCATTTGGTATAAGTGTTTGAGAAAGTACGGAGGCAAACCCATGCAAGCCAGTCATAACAACCCC